>OMNV01013570.1:68821-138853 GCA_900303265.1 Brotula barbata
TTGAGAGCGGCGACACAGATGGGTATGTAACTGTTTGCCTGTAATTTTTCACAGCATTTCATCTCTTTCGTGTAGCAATGATGGTAGATATGGCATCCACTAATCACCACACATGGATTGGAAATGCAAATTGATCCTCTTTAAATGGACACTGTTGATATCAATACCCATCATTCATCATCTTTACATTTTGCAGATTGTGTGTGTGTGTGTGTGTGTGTGTGTGTGTGTGTGTGTGTATGAGAGGAGAGAGAAGGGGCGGGACATAACGGAATGTCTGTGTGTGTGTGTGTGTGTGTGTGTGTGTGTGTGTGTGTGTGTGTGGGTGGGTGTGTGTGTGCGTGCGTGCGTATTGCTCAGCTCTTGTTGTGTGTGAATGAATACATACATTGCTTAATTCACATCTGTTGTATAATTTGAGCAAAAAAAAAATGCGATATCAAAGCATGCATATTTTAGAGTATGATGTGTGTGCGTATGAATCTTTTCTCAATGTGTTACCAGATAAACCCCATGTAATCAAAACAGTAATAGCTACAATAACAAGAACATTGGTGCAATGGTTCAGTTATTCAGTTAGAATTCCACAATCAAGTCCAGGTTGGTATGTGTTTATTTGAAAGTGGTACACACATTTTTACAGGCTGCATTTTAATATTTCGTAGGTGTGAACAGCAGTGTGAAATTTTACTGCGAAGCAAAGAATGCCAGAGGAATCTCAGTGTCCAGGACCGGGACTGTACACATTAAAGGTGAGGAATGATCAACTACACGTCACACTTAATCTCTCTCTCTCTGTCTCTTTGTCTCTCTCTATACTGCGACTGAGGCAAAAATGCAGGTATGACATAAGTGGATATTCTGCTGTTCATCTCTTCTTCTCTTCTCTTGCGAAATTTACTATGAGCTGTTATACTCATAAGAACATGTCAGAATAAATTGCTCATGTTTAAATAATAATTATTTTGGATTAAGAATTACATAATCTCAGTCCGTAACTTAAAAAATGGAAAAAAACAAAAAAAAACAAATTCTCCAATTACATTGCACAGTTGAATTATTATTATTTTCTCTCTCTCTCTCCCTCTCTTTCAGTGTTGGCGTCAGCTCCAGTTGAGCTGCAGGTTTTGAGGATGAAGGACAACAACGCCACGTTGACATGGAGACCAGGATTTACTGGGCACTCAGAGCTGTCAACCTGCATCATACAGGTAACACACACACACACACACCAACACATACCTGCAGGCGTTCATAGACACAGTTAATAAAAGTTTTCTTCCTCCTCAGCTGTCGAGGCGCTCAGGTCGGAGGTTGGACCTTCCTCAGCATGAGGTGTCTGTTCCTCCTTACGTTCATGTTCTCTCTGGTCTGAGGAGTCACTCCAACTACAGCACCAGGGTGTCCTGTGTCAATGAGGTGGGGGCGTCGCCCTTCTCCCCCTGGCTGCACTTTGTCACACCTGAGTCAGGTAAGTTTCAGTTTGGGGTTCTTTTAGTTCAGGTCTAAGTGAGCCACAGTTGTCAGATTAAGGTTAGTGGAAGGGTTGATAAAATTCCAAAGGTTTGTATGACTGGCTGTCAGGTTAGGCTTACGTTCATATCTCTCTAACATTATTCATTCCATTTTTTATGGGCGTATCTGATGCTGGTCCAGTGAGTGTGAGGTCCAGTGCAAATGTTTGTCTTACCCCGTTTCTTGGCTGGTTTTTGTGGTTTTGCTGGCTCACTTTGAGCTTCACTTTCAAGTACTGAGCACAGACTCAGAGCCTGGGCTTGTTTTTGTAGTTGTTGTTGGCCTGGTGTGTGTGTGTGTGTGTGTGTGTGTGTGGAAGGCCTAGCAAGGTTGGATGTTGACAAGTGGATTCCAGTCCCCCAGTACAATCAGTCTTTGTTTGTGGCCTCAATCCTTATGAATAGAGTGAGCTGCAGCTCTGTAGCACCCCCTGCAGGCTGAATGTCTGAAGCAGTGTTGCAGAGATTATGATGATTGGTATTGATGTGATTGCTCCTTGGAAAGCAATGTAAAAATACACCACAAGAAAATTTTCTATACAGAAATGCGACAAAAAGAAGGTACACAGACTGTAAAGGACCATATTGGCAACATTTTCAAAATCCAACCTATGGAGAAACATTTGGACCTAATTCAACATCACTCCATCAGTAATCTGTCTGAACTGGTTCCTGTGATTGAACCAGATCCATTTTCAATTCCAAGTATTTAAGCTACACAGTTGCACTTCCTATTAAATCACCACTTATAAACCACAGGTAGAAGATCTATTTAATGTGGGTGTAGGATGATCTTGGTCCTCTTACATGAAACCTCCAAGTCATAAGTAAGCACTCATGGTGCAGGTCCCATGATGGAAGCTTGTGAGGGCTGGTTTGAAGTCCCAAGACAGCAAGGGATAAACAGGCTGACCCAGACCTATCACACGATGCTGATCTGGACATTCTTTGTTTCTATGCTGAATGATTGCTTTCTATGTACCTGTTAAGTTCAAATGGACATTTTAGGTCTCTTTATTGTTACCATTCATTTCTATCATTGAAAAGATGCGGTACCAATTGTTCTGCAGTTGCATTTTATCAAAGCAAAAGAACAGAGGCGTACTGTTTGGGTCCTCAGAAAAGAGAATACATTTGTCCAAGTGTTATAATATGTAATATGTTAGAGTTAATACAAAAATAAATTAAAATCATAAGGTTTCCTATCATTTATATTTTAACTACTCAAAATACAAAATTGAGCAGCTGATATCAAGACAGAGAGAGGGGATGACATGCAGCAAAGGGCACAGGTCAGAATTGAACCTGTGCCACTCTGATATGCGGCATGGTCTCTACTAGGTGAGCTACAGGGGCTCTCTGAGTGGTTCTTAAGGAATGGTCAGCATAGTCATGCAAAAAGTGATCTGGAGCAGAGTAGGCAATCAAATTCACCTCAGCCTGTGCAGTGCTGGTCTTTCCTTGGTCCTGTTTCAGAAAATGCAATGTAGTCACACAAAGTACAAAGAGAACATGCGTGCAAACATTTCCAAACACCACCTGTGTATTCACTGACAGTATGTGCAGATGCAGAAATGTGTGTCTATGTGTGGGTTCTCATACAGTGCCCACTTCAGCACCGAGAAACCTGACCTTCGACCTCACAGAGAAGCACTTGTCTCTGAGCTGGGCGGCAGTTAAGGAGGCGGAACTGAGGGGTAAACTGCTGGCATACAAAGTGCAATGGATTCTGGGAGGAGAGCTGCAGGTAGGAGATATCGAGCCATTCTCTGTTACCATGACAACTACAGAGGCGCCCCGCTGTACCACTGTAGACAGACCCTGATGTGCTGACAGTAGCTATTAAAAGTACAGAGAGCTAATCATATTGTGTGACCACAACAACTACAGAAACATCCCATGAGACACCAAGGGAGATGGACTTCAGAGGCTTCCCATTTAGCCATGTCTTAAATCAGATGTGTAGTTGACATTTACAAAAAAACACTGTAACATGATAGATCGGAAAGTAAAGTTGGATGTTAAGCATTCAGTTATATTCTGAAATCTTAAACCTTCATTATTTTTGCAGTTTTGACCAATGACAACTACAAGCAGCTTTGTGTACTAGTTTACACGCTGCTGTGGCTATAACAACAGAAAATAAAATGACGGAAATAACGGAGTTCAAATAAACATCATTACTTGTAGCTGTGCAGAAAAAGCTTTGGCCAGTCAATCAAAGGTATTTACAAACTGAAGGCCTCAACAAGCTCTCATTCCAGCCATCATTAGCATGTGCATCAACCCGTTAGAAGCATGAGAACAGTGCATGTTTTACATTGATGGATAGATTTTGATTGTGGCTAAAACTCCGTTGTTCGATGTGTTGATGTCATGTTGTATATGCTCTGTGTCGTCCAGGAGCCCCTCCTCTTTAAGGACAACACGGTTCAGCTCTCCGGAGGCGGTCGCTTCTTTAATGCCTCCTTCCAGGTGTCAGCCTGCACGGCTGTGGGCTGTGGGCCCTGGAGCCCCCCAGTGCTGGTGCTGCCCGCATCTGGTAAGAGACGATGGCTGTGTGTGCAAAATGCTCAGAAGAAACAGAATTACTGTCACTTAACCTTCCCATCTTGTATTCTCGAGAATGTAAGAGAAAACCCCTCCCATCTCTGATGTCACATCCTCTAGTGTGGGCATTCAGTATGAATAAGTTTACCTTCTACTTAGACACAGTCCAATCTAGTGTTGTGGTTGGTGCAAATCACCCTAGTCAGAAAATGATGTTGCTGTGGCAACCCTAGTCTGATACTGGAGGCCTTGTATCAGACATTTGAAACGGTTAAATCAGCGATGTCAGTTGGACTGAAATGCACAGTGAACAGCTTGTTGTCTGTCATTCATTTTCAGGCACCCGAGTATGCG
Source organism: Brotula barbata (assembly GCA_900303265.1). Classification (NCBI taxonomy): domain Eukaryota; kingdom Metazoa; phylum Chordata; class Actinopteri; order Ophidiiformes; family Ophidiidae; genus Brotula; species Brotula barbata. Next base: position 73,240 of record OMNV01013570.1, read on the forward strand.
ATATTTCAACCCACATGCCAGTGTACACAAATGAGTCATGTCACACTAGAAAGTAAAAGTGTCCCTGTGTGACATTCAGAGTGAGGGGAAGCGGTGCCATGGTTGACAGAACATCTTTAGAAAATTCTTTTTGACAATAAGTTCTGCTTCTAAAACCAGTAGCATTGTGGAATCAAGATACTATTTAATGAACTGGTCCTCATTTCCACCAGTTTGTACACAGCCGCTCAAGATGTCATTACTTAGTTCTATAGCACTATTTTGCACTGGTTCTTTCAAGAAGAGGTCATTTCTCTTTTATTTCCTATTCTGATGTTTGTTCTTTTTTTTCTTATCCCTTAGGTATTTTTGGGAGTATTTCCCCTGATTGTCCTCCTAGTCTTCATTAAGGGCACAGGACCAAGATTTGTGGGCCTGTAAAGGCCTTTGAGACATTTTAAAATGTGACTCTCTCTCTCTCTAAAAATATTCAGTGCCATTGCAGAGTGGGCGGAGCCATATGTGGGTTGGGCTCCTACTGGGCCTGTTGGTAGCCACTGTTGTTGGCCTTCTGCTTTCCATTCTGGCTCATCGGCGAGGAAAAGAGATGCAATTTGGGTATGAAGTTGCCACGAAAAACACTCAAGTTCACAATGTTTACATTTTGTAGTGAAAGAACCCAATTGAAACATCTGTTTAGCATCATCAAAGTACTTTATGAACTCTGTGGTTCTTTTTTAGTACCTACTTCAAGGTAGATACTGCTGGATGGAACTCACAAGACAGAACAGCTGTGATTTGATTGACATAAGGGTCCCAAACGTCCATTACTTGATTGTTTTTGTTTATCAATCAGCAACTCGGTGCAATTGATGGAGATTGCTGAATTTATTCTAATTTATTAGCCTACCATGTCCAGGTCAGATCCTGGCTTTGAGGAACAAAGTGGATCCGAGAAGACCTGTACTCTGATTATACCTGTCCCATCAAAGTTCTGCTAAATAACTCAATCTGCAAACACAAAAAGCTGCACATCCAGTTATTCATCAGAGGGCCAAATGAAGCAGGACTTGACCTGAGGGTGTACCTGTGTCTCTGTGTCTTCAGGTCAGCCTTCAAGTCTCCAGGATCAGAGAGCTTCATCTCCTTCACGGCTGCTCGCTCGTTCAACAGAAACTGTAGTGACCAGCAGGACCTATCCTGTAAGTCTAAACTTCAGTTTCATGTTTCAGACATTCTGATGACGACACTCCTCAATGGAAATAAGGTTCATGAATGAATGAATGAATAAATGAAAACACTTTAACTATTATAACTGTTGCACACACCACTTTCTGTGCACATTTTGGGATTTCTGAAGTCGGACTTTACATGAAACTTAGCAATAGTATGGACACTCCTGGCCACGCAATCATTCCATCGTCTCAAACCTAACACAGAGCCACGATGACAGAACAAACATCCACACCCACTCAGTACGAAGGTGCAGATGTATTATTTTGATTCCCGCATGGGGCTTAAAGGTGCAGTGACATAAGCTGAATGTGTCAGATGACAACACTGTCTACTGCTTTAAATCATGAGTGGTTTGTAGCTTGACTTCCTCAAACCTGCATATTAGAACAGTGTAAAACATTAAAAGGAGTATGCAGTATTCAATGACTGGTTTTGTGAAAATAAGATCAGATATCTGCCAAGGTGCCTGGCATAGAAAACACAGATTACAGTTACACAACATTCTCACACGAATGTCAAAAAAATGGAATATTATTCTTTTTGTCGCATATTTATGGAGTCGCAGCAGTCTGAAACAATCCATCTTCAAATATGTTTTTTGCTTTATAGACCTCAGAAAAAAAGCTTATTTTCTGTCTTATTTTGTTTACACTGTTTAATATACATTACTTGATGTACTGCTTAATCAGTGTATGATGAGTCCACTGGATCAGGAAATGTTTGTGGATACCTTACATGTTTACATGTCAGACTAAATTGATAAACCATTGCACAAAGTATTACTTTATGCCATTGTTTCAAATTAATTGGCTTGTTTCGGTGTACAATGGAAGTTTAATATGTGTACTCTTGTCTCCCTCCAGTGGACAGCCTTGGTATCGATGACGACCTAAAGAACAAACTGCAGGATGTCCTGATCCCAGAGAGGCTGCTCACCCTGGGTCACATGCTGGGCAAAGGTCAGAAGTGGAACTAAATCTTCTTCAAAGTTTTCAATCTTTAATGATTTGATGTTGAATTTAAAACAAAATGACTCTCCGATGGTGCCTGGTAGCCTTCCCCTCACAAACAATATCAGGAATGAATATACAGTATATATACAAATTAATCAGTTTTTTATTTATAAGTTTACCCTAACTGGTTAAAATATTCTTTATCCCAATGTATTCATAAGGAAGTTGAGTTGCAATAGAGGACAAATATTGAACATCAGCCAGATTAATGAATTATAATTCAGCTACAAAGCCCAGGAATTGAATTGAATTTTGAGTGCTGTTAGTGTTCTCTCTCTCTGTCAGCAGCTTACTGTAATTAAAAACATCTAAATCTAAAACAAAACAACAAACCAAAGAATGAGAGAGAAATAAAAAGTCACCCTGTTGTGTTTGTGTTTTGTGTAGGTGAGTTTGGCTCGGTACGGGAGGCCCACCTGAAGACAGATGACTCCTCCCTCCAGAAGGTAGCAGTCAAAGTCCTGAAGTGTAAGTCACAGCATCAGTGGTGACACCGCCGAGCGTAGGTGGTGACACCGCAGAGCGTAGGTGGTGACACCGCAGAGCGTCGGTGGTGTCAGGCTCTCAGTTTACCTTACTTATGGTTGACATTGTTCCGATATTCCCAGATAACCGCAGTTGACATCAGTGTAGAGGTCTCGATGGATCAAAATTAGACCGATCTGTGTGTATGTTGTTTTTTCCTTTGTACAGCTGATATCACGTCATCAGGGGACATGGAGCAGTGTCTGAAGGAAGCCGCCTACATGAAGGACTTCCACCACCCCAACGTGATTCAACTCATAGGTACTTAAACGCACACACACACACACGCTGTGATATTGGGCCAGAGAAATAAAGTTGACTTGACTTGACACTGTGATCGGTGTGAATGGTGAAGTTTCATACACAGTCTGTTCTACCCAACAGGAGTAAGCCTGCACTGGCGTCCCAACCAGCGTCTTCCTGTCCCCATGGTGGTCCTCCCGTTTATGAAGCACGGAGACCTGCACACCTTCCTGCTGCTGTCCAGACTGGGGGATCAGCCCTTTGTATGAAGCACACACTCCCATTCAGAAATCAGAGAAACTGAGTCTGTTCACATCGTCAGACTTCTGATATTTCTACTTATTTATTCAGTATCAGAGGAGGCGGAGGAAGTTCTCTGACCTTCATCTGTCTGTCTGTCCGTCCCCCAGCATCTGTCTCTGCATACCCTCATCCAGTTCATGTTGGACATCGCTCGGGGCATGGAGTACCTGAGCAACAGGAACATCATCCACAGAGACCTCGCAGCCCGAAACTGCATGTCAGTCCCCTGAAACGCTTTACTCACACTGGGGTCAAATTCGATTGAACTGTTTGTTCAGTCAGTACAGCTTCATATTGTACATCTGTTGAATGTATCAACGTATGCATACATCTAGATATAATATCTACACAGCTGTGTTTTCGGCATCTGTTACTATGTGTTCGCATAAACTGGCACTTGGATCAGCTGATTGCTCTTTACATCCCAGAAACACAAGTTGTTTGATAGGGAGAAAGGGAGAGACATTTTTCACAGTGGTCATTTTATTACCTAATTACATAGGTGCCGACGTGTCAGGCTGAGCTCTACGCTCTGACTGGATGTATTCTGACTGTACTTCTGATTCTGATTTTATTCTGGAACCTCAGAAGTCTCATAAATGCTGCACTGTATTGCACTGCACTTGTGTGTTTTAAATGCAGATTATAAATGATCGTTCACTTACTTACATGCTTATACTTACATGAAATTGGTACTGTAAAGTAGGAATTTCACAGATAACAGAAAGAAAGGGATGGTTGATCAAAGCACTAACATTTATAAAGATAATTTTACAATGTTAAGACTATAAAAATGATTTTTTTTTAATCAGTCTAAGAGCTTGTAATGAGGGTCATCGTTTTTGTTTTTTTTAAATAATAATGTGTGTTTGTGTTTTTTCCAGGCTGGATGAGAACATGACAGTGTGTGTGGCAGACTTTGGGCTGTCTAAGAAGATCTACAGTGGAGATTATTACCGGCAGGGATCCATGTCCAAGCTGCCCGTGAAGTGGATCGCTCTCGAGAGTCTGGCTGACAACCTGTACACCACACAGAGCGACGTGGTAAACACACACGTCGTTTCTTTGTCATTTGCTCTGTCAGTATGAGTTTATTTTACCAAATGAAAAACTCAAGTGTTTCCTCATGTTCTGTGTTGTACACTTGACTGTGTGTGTCAGTGGGCGTTCGGGGTGACTATGTGGGAGATCATGACGCGAGGTCAGACGCCGTATCCTGGTGTGGAGAACTCTGAGATCTACGAATACCTCATCAAGGGAGAACGACTGAAGAAACCACCGGACTGCAGAGACGACATGTGAGTGTACACACAAGCGTCTAACTCACATCAACCCTGTGTTTCCTAATACATGATCCATAAACAAAATTCCACTAATAACCAGGATAGTCATCGTTGAAACCTTGATAACAAAACCAAAACTATGAGAGAGTTGATATGTGAACGAATGCAAATGAACTCTTTAAATATCACTATATTTAAATTTATAGTACTGAGCTGTAAGATTTGCGTTTTTTGCTGCCTCTGAATGTCACGTCTTCATCTTTTTTTTCCTCTGGACATGGATCCTTATTCATTGCGTTGATTTGTAGATATGAGATCATGCACAGCTGCTGGAGTCCCGTTTCCAAGTGTCGTCCAAGCTTCCAGCACCTTGTTGGCGGGCTGGAGGCGCTGTGGCTCAGCTTGTCCCCCAACCCCACTGTGAAGGAACCGTTACTGTATGTAAATTTGGAGGAAGATGAGGGAATGTCTGGGAACAGAGACGGAGCTCCTGGGCCTGAGGAGGTGCTGACCGGAGCGACGGCCAGCTGGAGCGTCCCTTGGCAGCGAGGCGGAGCAGAGGATGAGGAGAAGGACTGGCTGATGGTGGGGTCCACGGCCGCCCTGGCTATCGGAGGAGACTACCGTTACATAATTGGCCCCTGTCCCACCTCCGAGGAGGAGGAGGAGGAAGGACAAAGGAGGATAGAGTCAATGGACACGTTACAGGAGGCCCGAGACGAAGAGGACGATGTTGTCATTAATGTCTGATTGGACCTGAAACTACTTCCTGTCTGGCACATTGGTCAGCTGACCACATCTCACTGTGTGACAGTAACACAGCAGCAGATGAAAGCGATTTCTGAAGGAACAAAACGGAGACGTCACCGAGGAAGCTGCTCCAGATGTTTGAAGGTGACGTCTGTCTGTCCGCACCAGGAGAGCAGCCCCACTCCGGCTGCTTCACACAACCAGAAGTACACATTACCTACGTCTGGGATATTAGTTTGATCATTCAGGTCATGTGATCATGGTCTGACTAAGACCATAACCAGTTCAGCTTAGATGAGCTCAGCTAACAGATGAGATTCAGGCTGGCGACGTGACCATTTGGGAAACTCCATAGTTCCCTGAAGAATTTCCGTCGTGGCTAGGCTAACATTAACAACAAAAAGACGACTTTTCTAAAGACAGCAAACCTTTTATATTGTACGTATTATGTTAAAGCATTACATTTGAAAACCTCTAATAATAAATAACAGCATAATTAAACACAATAACTCTCCTCCCCTTAAGCAAACATCTGTCTGTTAGCTTGCCCCCGTGCTAAAAATGTGTTTGGTACAATTCGATTCTTTAATTCTTTAAGGTGTTTGGTGAAACCATCGCATTGGTTTAGCAAGGATGCATGATTTAAGTCCATGCAGAACACATCAAACCAAAACAAACAAAAAAAAACTGAAGACCACCTGTCGGTAGCCAAACTGCTTTTGCTCTGGTCGACTTCTGGTTTAAGTGCCTGTCCAAAAAAGGAAATGTGTCCTGTGTTGTATGTTCCTGAACATGTACGACTCAGCTGTCTTGCATGTACGGTGTCCACATGTACACAGTCACGCCCTGAGTTCAGGCCGATATTAATCGGAGGCAAGTATGACACAGAAGTGTGGAAAAAAATGAAGGCCAAGGGATGTTAGCCTCTCAGGGTGTGGCGGTGCCTCTAAAGGGGAGTATAAATAGACAACTTGTGAACACAATTCATGTAAACGTGGTTTGGTCAGTCCAGTATCTTCGACAGACCACAGACCCCAGTTGGACTATTGTGTGCATGTTGACATAGCTATTGTGCAAATCTTAAACTTGCGCTAATCTGTTAGTCTAGGAAACCAGGTTCATCGTTACCATGTCACAATAGCAACAGAAGAAATCATTTATTTTTAATTATTTGTGAGATTCTCTCAAAATGACTGATGAGTCACGTCTACTGCACTTGAACAAAAAATCAAACTAAATAAAGTCAAACTAAAGCTAAGTCAACATATAGCATAACAACAGGGGTGAGCTGCGCTAATGTAGCTCGGCTAGATACATAGCGAAGGTAGCTAGCAGCGCTACATTAGCAATGACTTAACTCACTCATTTAACTCCAAAAATTCAGGTGCTTCTTGTACAGTAGCAACACAACACCGGCTAACTTGTTAGCATGCTAACTAAAAATCACAAAGGTGAAAGGTGCTGTAAGATTTGTGGGTACTTCATATTTGTCCTGGAGTTGATGAATATTCAGGACCATTTTGTGATTTGCTGAGCGTCCTGTGAATACTCAGTCCACACACTGAACGTACAACTATACAGCCATAGGTCAAACGCCTGTGATGTGAGATTTTGATTCTTTGGGGGCCTAACTTAGACCAGCTCTCGGGCCCTATAATGTCCTGATTCCATTTTGTTTTCCACAGATTTTCTTTTTTTTTTGCATGTTAACAGCACCCACTGGCATTCTGCTCTGTCCGCAGCAACAAAGTGATGATGTTTTTACTTTATCATACACAGCAAAAACTGCAGGTGTCTGTTCAGCTTCTACACAGCAGCCTACGCCCACAAGCACCACAAACACACACACACACACATCGATGCTCTCAAAACAGTGAAAAGTTTCTCTGCTTGTCATTTTAATTTGACCTGCAATGAAATCACACGACAAACACTGTACACGAATGTAAGCTTGCACGTCATCCCAAAATCTGTAAACCCTACAAAGATAGAATGCAGACATGCTAGAGCCTCACAGCTCATCTGTTTCAGCACGAACTGAATCTGTTTCTGCTTCCTGTTTCTAAGTGATACATTCCTGGACGTACACATCCATCAACATCACATTGTCTTATAATCAGTTCAGGCTAGCATTAGTAACTGTGAATCCCCTGAGAGCTAATAGCCAAACAGTATGCAGAAACGTGTGTGTAGAATGTATTTGAACATACCGGAGTTATTAATGTCCGATATGATGTTTCCAGGTGTTTCAGGCATCACTGTCGTCACATTGCCTCCTTCATGTCCTCGTCCATTAAGCTTGCTGACACACTGTATTAATTATTGCTGCGTTTTGATTGAACTGATGATTGGTGCACGTGAATTTCTGTTAGGACTGTAAGGAGTTTTAACCACTGTAATACCCCTCAGTGGCCTCTAGGTTTACTGTTTCTCACGTTCCATTCCAGAGTCCCAGTGACACCCGTGGTACGTCCCAGTCAGTCAAAATGTTTCGACTGTGTCCGTCTTCTCTGTGCTAGCTTTAGCTCTGAGCTTACCAAAGCTTGTGTTAGGAATTTTAATAGCAACATTGGTTAGATGACACAAATATGCAAGGTGCTATCCTACCTGCCTGATTGATGGCAGCCTGATCCTTACTTGCCATAACCTCAGAATGCTGTCATCAGAGTACGGACGGTAACAGCTGAAAGGTAAATTTGGAATGGTGATACTGTTGATACGCCGAAAAGAAAAGAAGAAAATGGGTTTTAATAACGAGGTATCAAGGGGCCAAAGGTTTGGTCTACAGCACACCCATCTGGCCACACGCTCAAGACATTGAACGGACTGGACTATGCTAGGAGCTATATCATTGGAAAGAAACGCCACCTAGAGGCCATATTGGGTCTTCCTACAAAATGCTGTGATGTTTTCGGACTACTTTAAAACTCTATCACTCAGCTCCCTGATGAAGTTTAGTTTTAACTTTAACTATAATAGAGTATAGACTGTATAGACTTGTCAATGATTTTTATTCTGGAGCATTATCAGAGTTTTAAACAGCATAATAATATGCAGTGTTCATGTATTTTGAGTCTGATGTTCTATATAAGGATGTAATGTACTTGAGAAATATGTTAGGTTCATCCAGGGCTTGAAATTACCAGCAAGTCACTCGAGTCACTTATGCATTTCTTGTTGAAAATATCTGAAAAGCCACTTTAGCTGAAACCGCCAGATGTTGTGGTGGGTTGATTTCACATCTTGAGGTTAATTAACACCTTTGCCTTATTTTATTTTTTGCTGCATTCTGTCTGTTGGGTATCAAGGGATAACATGTTTTAATATATTTTGTATATATAAATCTTCCAGAGATCAAATCCAAGATGTATTTGAGACCAGACTTGAAGCTAATTGTTTTCCCGTTGTCTTTACTTGTCTGTCTGTCTGTCTGTCTGTGTAACCCCTCTGACTAATGAATCATTCCGTCTGTTTTAGCCTGCATCCATTCATTTGCTTGTTAGCAGGATTACTCAAACTGATTGATTTCCCACCTGTAGGGTTGTCGATATGTTGAAGCTGCCAGTGTTGTTACATGGATCATATCATGGACCAGGTTTTGGGCATGGATTCACACATATTTTGTTAACAAATTGTACATTCCTCCAGTCTGAGCTCGCAAAGACTTGTGGTGAAATAGATAATTTAAAAAGTATGTACAATATATGCACAGCCCCCTGATGCCTCATCAGAATAAACCTTTATGTCAAATAAAGCAGTTAACTTTTACAAAACATGCGTTTGTTATGATCATGTCAATATTTTGTTTATGTTTATCAGGCGTCCTCTTCAGCTTCATTCCTCAGCATCGGTTCTTTCTCCCAAAGCTGCCATATTTAGATACACCAGCTGAGTGAGTCCTTTTATCCTACTGATAGAGCCAGAAAGAATGCTGGGAAATCCATTTAGATGGTTTAATGCCAAGTCGGAGTTCCCCAGTAGCTCGTTTTCACAAGAACAATTGCAAACTTTGCCACACCTTGTTTTGTTTTATAACGTATTGATGGTTTCAACCCAGTGTGACGTCTGCTGCCTTTGTGATGTGTAAACATACAATGTTGATGCTGAGATCACACACATACACACACACACACCGTGCTGGCTTGGTTCTAACTCATGTTTCTTGTATGGTGCTTGTCTCGGGGAAAGATGTTGCTCACCAGTAATCAGTGTAAGAATACACCTGATATTAAGAGGTAATACAGCTCATCTCATGGGGCAGAGTGATCATCTAGAGATCAGATGGTTGCTGGTTTGAGCCCCTGCTCCTCCATGTTGAAGCAAGACCCTGATTTTGTATTTAAGGTGTCAGAATTTAAATATATATACAAACTGGGTCCTTAGTGAGCACCAGTACCCTAATTCCACCAGCATCCACGACTCCCTCACTTACATCTTAGCCGAGTCCACTAGAAACACAATGAAAGACGATTTCAGACAAATGGAACATCCTTGCTCCTCAAGCGTTGTCTGAAGCCATGTCGCTCAGTGGTGACAGCGGCACAGCTGGATGAGCTGTCATTTTATCTCCCACATATCAATAAAACTGTCAAAAATTCTCCTCTGATTAGAGTTCTCACTCTTAGATGATGGCGGCCTGGTCTGCCCGATCTTCAGTCAGACTGTGGCTCATGTGGATCCTTGATCTGTTTAATTAAAGATCCTGAGTGGGGATCACTGATACGTATTCAGGGTGCTTCTCTAAATCTCTTTGGACAGGATGATTTTTATTCCAGTTTCACCACTCAATCAAACCTCAGTATCATCGGCTGCAGCTGTTCATGTGTGAAGTTTTCTTCTCAGGATGTTTTATTAAACAGACCAGTACCAGATTCTTTTATTATTTTGGTTCTTTTATCATTCAGATCTCCTGAACTCCCATCAGTCAGTAAACTTGAGACACAAAGTTAAACACATAGAATGACTGGAAGCAGTTTTACACCTCAGTTGCTGCTTTTTTGTCTGTTCACCTTTAGTCTTGATTTCGTGTGAAAGGACACTCAGCTGTATCAAATCTGTCCAATCAAACACAGATTTAAACTGAAGGCCAAGGGGCGTGTCTCTCCGATAACAGACATGTAGGATGATATCTTGTTTCCTCCCTCGTTGCTCCTCCAGCCTTGAAGCAGAAATGTGAGTCGGACAGGAAGATTTTTTTCCAGGTCACCTGAGGACGGAGGTACAAGGACCATCAATCAAGACTCTACCATTAGGGCTGGTTCACTCTGTCAAGTCAAGATCTGGGTGCAGTTCAGGTGCCACCGCTGATAAACCATCCATGCCTCAGAATCATGGGTAGAAACCGGCGAGCACATAACGACCTCACTATGGCCTCGTGGGTCCATCCTGTCCAACCTGTGACACCTTAAGAGATCTGAGCTCAGATGAAATGACATCAGATGGGGCGTGGCTACGGATAATCTGATCAATGTAACTTGCAGAAGTAACATTTAACCCTAAACTTTAACAAGATCACAAACACACTGTCCCTGGTCTCACCTAACCAAAATGTTACACACCGCCTCACACAGTGTATCGATCCGCCATCGTCAGTGATTTACTGCACTTATTTTTGACTCATTTCATTTGGTGACAGTTACTAATGTGTAACAGAAAAGATGCTCAATTTCATTAGATTACGTTACATACTGCATACTTTTATTAATCAGTTGCAGGAGATTCTTGTTACAGCAGCAGAGAAGATAAGCACGACATGAAATATACACTAAAAGCTATATAGGACATTTACTGTATATGCAAGATAAAGGCTGAGTTCATTCATGCGTGAAGCTGTACGTTATATAAACACACGCTATATTTTTATCAGCATACTGAAGAATATTCAGAGTAGTTACACATTCCATGAACATATTTACCATGTGGACATTCTGCTTTGAGTTAGTGGACAGCGGTCCTCTGGTAGGACAAGTCAGATGTCCAACCTTGTACACACAATCCTGGAAGGAGGCCAGGGCTTTAGCGGAGCTCTAGGTCCGTTCCTGGGGAGGCAGCAGATCGTCTTCAGCGTGTCGTGTTGTCATGGTCGTCCATGGTGTGTAACGATTTTCTGAGCCTTCTCCTTGACATCTCCCATTCAAATGTCCACGGGTGTGAGCCCGGCTCGACCTGTCCTTTGTGACATGTTTGTTCCCCACGGACTGAGGACAGATGCCCGCCATGTTGCTGCACACATTAAAGGTCCTACCCTCCCTCAGAAACTAGAGCCCATCCGTGTCTTTCCTGCAGAAATCCTCCGTGTTGACGTCATGATGGCATGTCTGTGTGTTGTACTTTTGTCTGTATGTCGTAATCTGTGTATTTGCCGCTGTCATCTGTTTAAGTCCATGTGTGAATGCAGCTCATGATAGTGCATGTGAACAGGCGATGGAGTGACCAGACTGCTAAGGGCTAAATAAATCCATTTTATTTATTCTTTCATTGTATTGTATGAGCTTATATGCTACATTAGCTTGAAAGCTAACCACATAGCTAAGGAAGCGAATATGTGAACATCTTAGTCTAGCCTAATTAAATTAAATGAGGCTTTAAATGAGGCTGGACCGCCTATAACTTTGTTATAACATTGGGAGGACATTAGTGCAACTTAACAGGTCGTACATGTTGTATAGACTGATTATAGTGATAAATAGAGTGACATCATGATGGGAATTTTCCTACTCCCTAAAGGCCGTTCACAAAAATTGATAATTTCGGGGAATTATATAATTTGGTTTTGTCTGTTAAAATGAAGCTTCCACACCAGGACAGAACTTTCGTATGGCAAATAAAGAAACCACAAACATTTTATCACCTGCTGAAATCTGTCTCACTAATGGTATCTGTCCCAAAAATCCAATATTGGTCTGACCCTAATTATTTGACCTATGTGAACACATTACACTCTGGTAATTATACTTTTCTAATTTGGTTTGTGTTTTTTTTCCCCTATTTTATTTATTTATGGTTTGGTCTGTTTTATGTGTTTTTGCATTAACCCTCGATGGCGGTGTGAGAGCTCATTACAGTGTGGTTGACAGGCGTGGGATCCTAAAGTGATTTTAGGGTGGCTGTTTCAAAATGTCCTGGGGATGTCTGGGAAAAAAAGCTACATTTGAGTCCTGCATAATTGCTCTGTATTTATTTGTTGATGCTAGTAGTAAAAAATAAAACTAGGTCTGTACTGTGACTCCTTAGATCACTAGTAACATGCAGTGAGTCAGTCTAGAGATGTATTTGTGCGAGGGTGGGCGAGTATCACAGAAACCAACATTTTGTTTTGGTTACTTTTGGGATCGCTCCTGGACTTTGCTTGGTTCCTACCTTCATTCTTACTCACCGGGTGTTGTCTGCCTGTTTATCCGTCCTCCACAGAGCCAATTTAACGCCTGTACTGGTTAATAAAACAGGAAGAAGATCAGTTTTCCTCTACACCATACAGCGCTTTCATATGACATCATGATATGAGCGGTAGCCATGTTGGATTAAGAACGATCTGTAAAATATGGCACAACAACAAAAGGTCCTAACCACATGCTGTCCAAAAATCATTTTTTCTTTTAAATCAGAAAATTACATAAAAGGTCATTTTCTGTGCACTTTGAACTGTAGCGGTCAGAGGAACAAGTCTGCTGACTCTACTGGTGGATCCATCGACTGACAGCTTTGGATGGAGTCGTTCGTTTCTGATGAGCTGAGTGGGAGAGGACAGCACAGACGCTAGCTACAGACGCTAAAGGGCTAAACAAGATCCAAAGGGGGACATCACCAGGTCCTTCAACCGTTCAAACAGTGACATGATGAAAAACCTGTGCGAGGACTCAATAAAAGCATCGGCTGAACAGTTACACTGTACACTACACCGTTACTACACTACACCCGTAGTACACCACACCGTTTGTACTGCAGTCAGTTACCGCGTGGAGAAACACCGTCAAGCCACAATGAAATTTTTGATGCATGCACACGTGGTTTCTACCAGGGTTGAGGCATTTGGGTGCTGGTTTCAAAATAAAAGCCTGTGCCTACAAGAAATTAACAACATATCTCAAATCGAACAGATCATTTAATCAAAGATTTCGGGTCATTGAACAGAGACTCGGCACAGCAATTGTCAATCACTCTGATATGGAATTTCAAAATTAAAGCCCCATCAACATGTTTTCTTTTTTTAATTATAATACTATTGACGTTAATCAGTCAATGCTATAAGAAGTAGTTTTTTATTTGCAGAAAAAGTCACTGATCAACCTCTAAGTCAGTCTGATGTGGAGTTTTCAAACATAACCATGGATTATTTCTTTACAGTAAAGACCCACAGACTACTATAAAAAGGGCATTCTTCATTTTCCCAACATGATTCAGTGCAAAATCTCTTCATTTTAGTCAGAAAGTTTCTTGAGTGGCAATTCAAAACATTGAGGCCAAAATAGGACATCTACAGGCCAATGTCTCCACAATTATGTTGTACAATTGAACTATCCTCAAAACATACAAGTAGGCCACCTACAAATTAAATGTTTAATCCATTTCATGGAAATTATGTTTCTCTTACTGATGTGAATGACTCAGCTGTTCCATTGTTGAACAGGAAATGTAGCATTAATGGTTGATTTTGTACCTCTTTTGTAACCTCTAAGTTCTATTATTAACTTAGCATCAGCCAATTATGTTACTTTTTGAGCACTTTACTCCTAGTATAATATGTCCCCTTGTTTGAAGCAGAATCATCTTACAGAAATTTAATTTTGATTTGCCACATCAGGATGACTAAAAGACGACTGACTAAATGATGAACAGGTGTGCAGCTTGATCTACCTGAAATGGAATCCTTTCCCGTCCTTTGATATTTGACAATTTCAATTTTTATTGGAGTGTTTTAAGGACATTAATGTTATCAAAATTGCAACATAGTGGTTAATTTAATCTTGTGTAATTTGGGATATCCATCTCCCGGAGATGGAAACATTTAGTGCAAGTGAAAACATGCATTATTGCATTCACAATTTTGTTGTAATTTCATATTTATAGTAAAACAGCTCAAGAGACTTAAATCTGAGAATTTTACCTCACTTGCAGAGGTAGCACTCTACCTGATGTGGAATTATCTTGTAGAAAATTCAAATGCATCTTATTTTGAAATCAACGCCCAACCGTTTAGATTTACCGTAATGGATAACATATATACGCACTGCAAAATCCCATGGCTGCCTTGACAGGCGGCGTCTGATCCCCGTCAGTGAGAAGCTGTCTTAGATCTCGAGTGTTAGATCGATGCAGAGACAAAACACAGAAAAATATGAAGGCCGACGTTTTCTTCTGGATGTTTCTGTGTGAAAAACAACATGGCGCCTGAGGCGCTGTGATGTTCTGACACGATGTAACAAACAACGGGACACCACTGAACACACGGGCTGCGACGTGCCCACGCGTAGGAATCACGTTTGACTTTTAAAGTCAAAATCCTTTAAAACGTCCACTTTAGGGTTCAGCTCAGGGCCACAGCAGGCAAACGGAAGTCACGGTTCGTCCGCGGAGATCCAGACGGGGATTTATAGTGGTTCCGGTCTGCATTTACGACATTAAAGACGACGATACGCCCCCGTTAAAACGTAGCTTTTTAGTGGCGTGTGCGTGAAACCGGATGTGGACGTTCGGTGTAGACTCGCCTAGTAAATGGTTTCCATGTCGTGCTGAGCTCCTGCTAGTGGACCGGGCTCGTTAAAACAGCCTCACTCTACACTGCACCATTTGCTCCTGCATCTGGGTCTCTACATCCGCGCCCCGCGTCCGGACCGGCGGTTAATAAGCCGCTACCGCCCCGCTATATGCTCCGTCCGTTCATCCAGGTGTCTTCAATCGTTCCGTGTTAACCAGCACGTTGACCGCAGACCGACCGATACCCGTGGCTCCTCCCGACAGGCGACGAACAGGAGATCCCCTTTGTTGGTCTGATCGGCGTAGAGGCCACTTTTGAACCAGGTGGCGGCAGTAAGATGGCGGCTGTCGCGGCTGCGCGGTAAGCAGGAAGATGACGGAGACGGGCGGTGACGTTACCCGCGTGCTGTTTCATCCTCCATGTTGATGTGGATCATGCCACGGGAAAAGACGCGATAACGGCGCGGATTAACGTTACAGCGTCGAAGTACTCGATCTCCCCGACAAGACAGAACGTAATCCAGGTACCGTTACCGGAACTCACGGTGTTCGTCGGTATAAACCCATCCGACAGCAGGCTTAGTTTGTTAAGGAAGCATTTTAGCCTCTGGCCTCCTTGTAGCAAGATATAATGCTCAGTAAGATTGGAAAAGCTGCAGAACGCTGCATGTGATTAATAAAGTGGATACTTCACCAGGAAATGTTAGATGGAGCAGGTAAATATGGTTGGAACACATACACCTTAGATTAGCTATCCCGATGATAGCTAGGAAAAGTCAGCGTCTACATAACAGGCGCTGCAGTACAGTTACAATTGTAACCTATCGTGTATTTAAACAGAAGATGGATGCAGGCTCAAATTGGACTTCTCAATGATTGTGATATGAACTGTAACATGTTCTTTGGTAACTCTTTCACTGCTGCTTAATAATTTCAAACATCACCAAAGAGACAATATGCAAAACTTTGTATAAATTGGAAGGAAACATCAATCGTGAACATTAGAGTTTTGCAGTAGCAAACTATATGATTATTAGTTTTAAGTTTTGTTCTCTCTCTCCAGAGAAAATAGAACGCACAAACCAGAACCAGGTGAACCAGTGTACTATTATGTAGCCTTTAAAATGATTTGGGTAAAGGCTCGTTTGTGCTTGACGTTAAATACGGATATGGAGTCTTCTGTCCGTTCTCTGTGTTCATGTAGTCCGGATTTGTGCACGCAGACTGAAAAGTTATGGGTACGGAAGAACCAGTGTAGTACCGCCAGTAATCGTGGGGGCAGTGTAGACAGTAGTTCAGGTGAGACCAGCAAGATATGCCAAAGAGGTACACTGGCTCACTGTGCTTTAAGATAAGATAAAATAAACTTAATTGATGCCACACCTGGGAAATTCCCATATAGTTTCAATTTTGTATGTGACTGGATTCATTATGTTGGGGTATTTTATAATAAAAACATTCATATCTACAGACATCTCCAAGCTGATTGCTTCTATTCTACAGTTTAATGATTCTGTGTATATTCAGCTCTATGGCCAGTCTCGTGCAAAATCCTTCATACTGTGCTGTAGAAGCATGTTGACATTGTTAAGTTGGAGTGATAGCAGAAACGCAAAAGCGTACTCGCATCAAAGAAGCCCATGAAGCCAGCTAGCCCCGTTTGTCAAAATTTTGCATGAAATGTATGCCCTTCAATGCTCCATCATCACAATTTCTCAAAATATGTGTTTTATAAATTGGTCACAGTACGATAAAGTTCAAACAGCATAACAGGATATCTCAGAAGAAAACATGCAGTCGTCATTCAAAGTGCATATTATCTGTTCAAAGGGGAAATCTGTCGAATGGAGAATTTAAGGATAAGATTACAACTAAAGCTATGGATTCTAAACCAGCATTGGCAGTCAACGTTATTACTCCAGAACTTGTAGGGTTGGGCTCACATGACTAAAGACTAAAGGCATTAGTGCATTTGAAGATTCAGGGTGTAGCTGGTTACTGGTTTTAGTTGCCAAGAGCTCGCAGAGCAACAACAACAACAGAACTCTTGGCTAACTAAGGATTTCTAAAATTCTGGCCCAACATGGATTGCCACTGTTACCAATGTCTTCTCCACCAAATGCCTGTTTGGCTTCGGCTTTGTTAAGCATTAAGGCAGAATTTTTAAAAATAATGTCATAGCATAGCCAAAACATTGTATGCCATTTCATATTGAGTTGCATTGGCGTTGGGTCAAAGGTTTGACAGCTGGTTGGTGTTGTCATAATCAAATTCATTTATTCTGGGGAATAACTTTTTTTTTTAGCTCCATCCGTTAAAGTGGCATTTTACACACGTGTATGCGCTGCATCTCGCTGTACGTTTGATAGATCAACTCCTTCCATGCTAGGAGAAAAAAACACTGCAATCAGCACCGAGTTGCATCAAAATGAAAATAATTGGATACATTCCACCAAAATAACACCAAAAATTTGAGTGGAAACTCTAAGATCAAGTCTTTTGAGGGATGTACCACAACATATGTTGTTATTCATCCGCGATCTTTACTCCCTGCTGGCTCCCTAAGTGGAGCAAGCACTTCATTTTGATTGCACCCAGCTTCACCACTCATTTTCCAGTCTCAGTGAGTAGAGGAATGAATAGAATACATCCAGAAGCGATGGTCGGCTGAATCCATTGTTGGTGTCTTTTATTTTGTTGGTTTAAAGTCCTTTGGCTATTTAAATGTGTGCACATGTCAAAGCGCTAAGCACCGAGGTAAGACAGCCTTTTCCTTGGGTAGAGAGACTTTACTTGCTCTGCCTTAGTGGTCTTTGGTGACTCACCTGACATGCCATTGGATTTGAGGCCCACATGAAGGCATGCCACTAGCAATCCAGCAGCGCAATGGTATTTTGATGGCAAAACCGCAAAAGTAGACGTCCATAGCGCAAATCACAGGGAGAACTGGTATTTTTGTTGTATATTCATATCTGCACACCCATATCAATTCACATGATGTTGTCTGTTTTATACGTTCTTTCAACATGCAATGATTGAAGTGTTTTAAAATCTATTCATTATTTGATTATCAAAATAATCTTGGGTCCAGACTTGTCTAAACAAATCCAACTCCATTGACTTGCATTAAACGAAACCGGGTAGATGTAAAAATTCCCCACCTTCAGTTGTACTGTGAACTTAGGAGGTCTTTCTGTTTTGTTTTTAAGGATGCTGACCTGAACCATACAGATAGGAGAGCCTTCCTGCTCTCTAAATGTCTGTGAACTGTTCATGGCTTCTAGAAAAAAGAAAGTGATGGTGTTCCATGAGAAAGGGGCCACTGCCTCTTTGACGTCACCTGCAACCAACCATGTACCTGTATGCTTTGATGTCACGAAACCCAGGAAGGCAGGAGACAATACGGAACAATGCTCCTTGATAACTGAGGAAGAGGCAGACATGGTGAAACCCAAAAAGTACCCAACTAAGGCTGTTTCTAAGCGGCTGGGTCCTGCTGCTAAGAAACATCCTTCCAGTGTAGAACCACCTTCTGAAATCCTACCACCAGATTGTCTCTGCAAAGGCATCAAAGTTATACTTGACAACAACAACATGTGGAACGAATTCTTCAGGTGCCGGACAGAGATGATTGTGACAAAACAAGGCAGCAGGATGTTCCCTTACTGTCGTTTTCGCATCTCTGGCTTGGATCCATCCAGCAATTACTGTTTGGTCATGGACATCCAACCTGCAAACAGCAGTCGTTACAAATGGACTGGACAGACTTGGCAAGTCATAGGAAAGGCCGAACATCATGTGAAGAATCAGAGATTTAGTCATCCTGAGTCACCTTCTACAGGTCAACACTGGATGCAGAATCCGGTGTCTTTTTACAAACTCAAACTCACAAATGATATCTCAGACCAACAGGGAAGCATCATCTTGCGTCCAATGCACCGCTACCTGCCACGACTGCATGTAGTCCAATCTGACAAAGCTGGAAAGGACATGAAGCTAAATGGCCCTGGAGTTGCCACATTTACTTTCCCCCAAACAGAGTTTATGGCAGTCACTGCTTACCAGAATTCACAATTTGCACAGCTGAAAGTGGACTACAATCCCTTTGCTAAAGGATTAAAAGAAGATGGTTCCAGTTCCTTGGCTTTGAAACTTAAATCAATCACTGGCAAAAATGCAGGCACGACCACTAGTGAGCAACATTCAGTGAATAAGAGCTTGAAAACCTTGCTTGCAAACCATAAACCTCGAACTTCAAAATCTGCGGACCAGAAAACAACAACTCCAGGTGATCCCCAGAAAACCTCCACGACAGAAAGGAACCAGTCGGCTCCAGTATCTACCAAGGACACTTCTGGGTAAGAGCTAAGTAGTGTGCTCTTCAAATTGTCAGCGTAGTAAAGAATTTTGAATTAATGTTCCTGTTGCTGTGTTAGGCCTGCACAGCGATTTTTGAATATGCAGTTGTCCTACCATTAAGGTTTGTGATAGTCCAGGTCCTAATTTTACCAGTTTTTTTTAAACATGCATGCTGTTACACCCATGGCAAACCAACAGCTTAGCATCTGGGCTGTGTGACTTCTACATGGACAGCTCCCCAAGATTGTGTGCAGATCAGTGTCTGAGAGAAGTTGCAGATGAAGCACATACTCTACAGAACAACAGGCTAATAATAGTTGTTGGTTTAATAATTCATAATAACAAAATGAAAAGTCAAAGTAGTGTATGGAGGGTGCACTTAGAATCAGTGCCGAGACGAACAGCATAGCTATTTAGCCACCATGTTACATTATTAGCAGTCAACTTGATGTTGCTGTGTAATATGGATTCTTGAAAAATAAGGTCAGCGTAAGATAACTGGAGCAAGAAACTGGAATTATTGAAAACCAGTAAGTCATGCAGTAGAATTTGTTCACATTGTCACATTTGGGGAAATGCTTGTCTGAAGGAAAAGAAGGTTTTCCTGTCTTTGGTAATGAAATTGCACATGGTAGACATGCATGGCACCATATTTGCACTCTTAACGTGTCGTTTTGTCAGGCCTTAGAGATCAAGCACATGTACACATCTTCTTTTGTCCCCTGATTGTACTTGTTGGGGGTGGCTGTTTCTACTTTGCATGCCCATTCTGGTGGTTTTTAACTGACTCAAGAGTGTGAAGTATATGTAGAATAAGTGGAATTTCCTACACATTGGGATATCAGGGATGATGTACACATAACGTATTCTTGAATTCATATATATATTGTGGTTTCATTTGCCTCTTTCCCACAACAAGACTGAAACCTACCAAACCATACCAAGATATAGCCTGCTTCTCAACGTATTCTGCACTAAAGTATTCAGACTTGGTACCTAATTGAAGACCCTCTTGCAGTGATTTACAGTTTTGAGTCCCCTTCGGTATGACACTGCAAGCTTGGTACACTTGGATTTGTGGAGTTTCTGTCATTCCGTTCTGCAGAGTTTAGGCACAGTTAGGTTGGACGAGGAACATCACTGAACTGTTTCTTAGATCATTCCAGAGATTGTTTGATCATGGTAAAGTCCGGTCCCCGGCTTGTCCACTCAAGGACATTCACAGACTTGTGCCCATGTCACTCCTGCTTTGACTTGGTTGTGTCTTGTTTGAAGGTGCACCCTGAGCGCTCCGGAGCATATTTTTCATTAATGTTATCTCTTTACTTTGCACCATTCAACTTTCCCGCAATCCTGACTAGTCTCGCAGACCCTGCTACTGAAAAACATTTCCACAACATGATGGTGCCACAACCATGCTTCACCAAAAGGATGGCATTGGCCATAGAAGGCTGCTATATGCCTTTTACAGAGGAGCAGCTTCAGTGTGGCCACACTACCATAAAGGCCCAATTGGCTGAGTTCTGCAGAGATGGATGTCCTTCTGGAGTGACCACATGAACCTCATCTCTGTGAAGATGAGGTTTTCCCATCTCCACAGAGGATCTTTGGAGCTCTGTTCAGAGCCATAGGGTTCTTATTCACCTGACCAAGACCATTCTGTCTTAGTAGGATGTGCCAAATTTGTGGACCATTATGTTCATTGTCGAATTGTCATCTGAACTCACAGGGTTTAAGAATATTTTAAATTGAAATGATGCAGGAGGCATGTTAACGAGATGAGCAAAGCAGCCCGAGGATGAGATGGCGAGAAAGCAAAAAACAGCTGAGCTGAGCTGTCTGATTCCCACAGCCTATGTAGTCAGCTGTTTCACTAACTACGATGGTTTCAGTAAAGGCTGCATTCACTTTTGAATTAATTTATGTACTGTATTTATTTCCATGTAATCCATTCAAAAGTCCTCATTCACTTTGATTAATGGGGGTAAATATTAACGAAACAATCAGGAATGCTAACCAACGTAATTTTTTTTGTTCTTTTTCCCTTCCTATGACAGTAAATCACAGCCTCCACAGAAGTTATTTTCTGAACTGATTCGAGAGGCTCATGTTTCACTCATGAGATGTAATTTGGAACAACTCTGCATCAATAACAGCACGAATGGCAAAACTGAACAAACAAATGATAAAACGGCAGCTGTGAAAAACAAAGGACAAGATGCCTCCAAGGACAGTGCATCTTTTAAAGCACAAAGTGAAATGTCACCTGCAAAGAAAAGCAAAGATTTGACAAAAAATAATGAGAACAATTGCAGTTTAAAATCTTTGAAATGCAAAGACACAGTTAGTGCAGGATGTGCTACAACCAATGACAAATCATCTAAGGAGGTCGTTAGTATTCCAGCTGACTCCTTGAAGGCTTCTACGCACTCAGAACCTCAGGTTGAGCCTAAATCTCAATCGGAGTCGAATGTGAAACAGCATAAACGCCCTGCACCCCTTCCCCTGCCTGCCCTTGCTCTGTTTTTGAAGCAGCGTTCTCTAAAACCGAGGAAGGTCAAACCAACAAGGCCAAAGTCTCCAGAAATCCAGCCTGAGTCGACGTCAGATACGAGCAAAGCAGATTGCCCTACAAAGGATCTCAACAGTGAAATCAGCCTGGGCAGCCATGCCTCTCACTGTAACAACTTGGATCTTCATCCAGTGGGAAATGAGGTCAATATTGTTGCTCAAGTAGTGGAAAAAGATCAAGATGCAGTTGCCTCTGCAGAACATAATGGACCAAGAACTGATCGTCGCGAAACATCAGCTGCACTAGCTAAATGTTCAGAACCGGAGTCATCAGTACCACATATTGCACCAGTATTAAGTAAATTAGATCAGCCATTTAGTGCTCTTGTGACATCTATCGCCTCCACCCCTTCTTCATGCCTTACTACCTCGTCTGCATCGCATGTGACACTATCTCCTAGTGCAATATCACCAATCCCAAGCAATCCCCAAAAGTCTTCCACAGTAGAATCCGATTTGGCTACCATGAAGCCAACACCATTGCTTCTTGATTGTTCCCCACTTAATTTTGAGCCTCTGTCCCCAGGATGTTCACCAGATCCTTTACCTCCATTTCCGGCCTCACTAACTTTTGAATTTGACTCTTCTCCTTCAGTATCATCTACCAAAGTCAATTGTCCAGAGTCACAACACATTGAAAGCTCTGCATCTGTGTTTAAATGGCATACAGTGTTACCTCCATCTGACTCATATATAGGCACATCATTTACATCATTTCAAGCACCACAACCTCTTAACTTAGAGGCTATTATGCCACCTTTGTTGCCTTCCGAGGGTCCGTCCCTCAATGACCCACAGGCTCTCAGTACCTCCCCATCCTCACCCCCACCACATCCAGGTCCTTCATTTCAAGAAAACGATCAATCGCTGCCCTTTCCAGCAGAACTGTCACCCCTCACCCTCCAGTTGCCACTGTCTCCAACCTTTTCTTCATTAGATGCAGATGGATTGTCACCCACGCCTTCAATTGCAGACCTTGTGCACTTTATTTCTTCTGATGACATTGGGATGGAATTTTCACAGAGTGAGGTGACTGCACCTCTTTCCTCCTCGCCTTCTACTATTGTAGTAGAGAATGAACACGGTCCGTCTCAGCAAGCACAGTCATTCTCAATCAACAAACCTCAGAAATCCAAGAAGAAGAAACGCCAGGAGAAACATCCTAAGGTTGATAGTGCTCAGAAGGTGGATGATTCCACCTACACCAGCATGAAGCCAAGCCTGGAAGAAGTTGAAGAGCAGTTGTTTGTCTCCTTCACATCAAAGGTAAAATTTCAGTGTTTTTCAAAAGTAGATGACGCTCACTTGGTAATCCTCACGTTTACTTTTTCGAAGCAAAGAATATGCAGTTGAAATAATGAAGGTGTGGTCAGAGGTTCATCAAGATGGCCTGGACAGACCAGTTTCCATCTTTCTAAAACATTTTGTAAAATGCCTACGTGCCTATACAACACAACAACGTTGGTTTCTATGTAGTTGTTTTTTCCCCCCTTATGAATGTCAGCCTATTACAAACTGAGCAGTATTTTCAACAATAAAATTAGCTTTGAGTTAAAATACTGAGCATTAACAAACTATGTAGAGTTATTTAATTTCTATAGCATTTATATGTGGACTAAAAAACCCTAAAATATTTCAGGAGGCCCTCAGACTTCACATTGGGGACAACTCTGAATGCCCTGAGCTCAACATTCTCCCTGAGAGCTCAGCTGAAATTCAACCACAGCAAACCACAGACACAACCAAAAATGGTAAACAACAATACATTGATACGTGCATGATACATTGCCATGATATACTCGCTATTGAATGGATTTAGTTGCAAATGTTTTCCATTTTCTCCGGAGTCGGATAAGAAAATGAGAAGACTGGTGCTTCCTCAATTTAAACTGAATCTTCTGGATCTGCTTTTTTTCAGTAGAAAGTGTAGAGAGCCTGGAGGAAAGAATTGAAGGCCTGCAGAAGATTCTTCTGAGAGATGTGAAGTTGATGAAACACAGACAGGTCATCCATCCTGTGCTGCAGGAAGGTACGTATGTGCGCTACTACCGAGATGTAGTTGCTCATTTATTTAACATCATCCTGGATTTGTCGGTTGTTTAAAGGTGAAATCCATGTCTTTTTGGGCCGTTGCCACAACATGTCCATAAACTCAAACCTGCTGGGAGCAGAATTATTCTATGTAAACAAGGTAGATTTAATTACTAAAAGCAACTGGGGCAAATGAAACGGGTACAATATAACAAAGGATCAAACTCTACTGTAGACAGACCAGGCAAAAATGATCAGTATTGTGGTCATAGTTCATTATCTTACATATTTGACAACAGCTCAAATTTACGTTAGTATGATATCTTTCACCAATTGTTGTCTTTTGTCCTGACATTGTCTGTACTTGTCTCGCCGTAGAGCACTTGTCTTCATATCATAATCAATCAGTGCTTCCTTCTGTTTTTGTCCATCTGTTTGCTGTCAAATAAAGTTGGACTAAAGATGAGCCTACTGGATCCAACCCTGGCTATTGATCTACAGTATCTGGGGGTTCGGCTCCCCATTCCCCCTCCTGGAGTGTCTTTGAAGCCACTGGCCCAGGCACTGGACCCACCACAAAGTCAGGCTCCGGCTTGTTGTCTATTTTACTGTAGTTACTTTTCACTTACGTTTACATAAAATTGTACAATTATTTTATTTACAGTTGATATCATCTGTAACTTCAGCGTATAGGAATAATTTTTCCCTTAAATAACTTAATTAATAACTTTTCGCAAGTCGCAAGTCTGTCCAGGAATAATATCACATATGTCCATGAACATAAATAAATAAACCATGCATCAGGTCTGTTCTTGTTTGCTTCAGGTGTTCCTGCTCCGTTCACGTCTCGAACAGGAAAAACCACAGATGTTACTCAGATTAAAGGATGGAGGGACAAGTTTGTGCCTTCTGAGGCTCCCCCGACTCCATCATCCAAACCCGAAGGTAAGAAATGTATTATTTTGTTTGTTTGATCATGATACAGTATATACATCAAACTATCCGTGCTGTGAATTCTATCGCAGACTAAATAGTTTTCTGTTGTGAGAGGGATTGTTCAGAGCTTTGTAGGTTTGGATGATTTTATAGCTCTTTATTTGTTTCCTTTGTTCCTCCTCAGTGACTTCAAATTCAGACGTTCCCAAGAAGAACCTATCAGCTTTCTGCAGTGACATGTTAGACGAGTATCTAGAGAACGAAGGAAAGCTCATCGACGAGCGTGCTGCCAGCTTCACTCAGCCAGAGACGGAGTCCATTACATACAAGCTCCCCTCCAGTAGTACCAGTTATGTCCGAACCCTTGACAATGTCCTTAAGAAGCAGACCTTGAGCACTCCAACATCTGCCCTTATTTCTAGCTTTATACCCCCTTCGAAGAGACCCAGGCTGACTTCGAAGGAGCTCAAAATATGTAAAAGGTTCATGAAGCAGAAAGCAGTGCAATCTAAGCGGAGGACACTCAGACCAGAAGCTGCAACTGCCTATGTTTCAGCACCTGGAGTTTCTGAGTCTAACATGGACACTAAACTGCCTCCACCATCCTTTAAACCTGAAAGCACTCCCTTGTCAGACATTACAGCACCTTTGGATGCTTTCTCAAAATTAAAGAAGAACCATCTGAAATTTAGAGGAGATATCAACGAGCCATCATTTGATCACACAGAACCACTCTCCCACACTCCAGAGAATGCTGGTTTCAAGAGGAGGAAATTTAAATCTAAACCTTGGTCCGTCACCAGTCCCAGCATGTCTCAGACACTCTCTAATGACATGGCACCACTGGAATCGGATTCTGAACTTGGGAATGATGCTAAGCAGGGCAGTGAAACTTCCAAAAGCAACAACAGGCCTTTGCTTACCAGATCATTGTTGAAGCAGAAGGACTTGGAGGATGGCGTGGTCTGGGGGGGACAGCCAAGGACCAGAATCACAGAGGAGAGAGCCACCATTGCACTGACCTCACTCTTCACCCTAATGGTAAGATATACAATTAGCTATTCCTAAAATTGAAACTATATGCTCTTCCCTGCTAGTTAGTGCAAGCTGGTTAAAGTAGTAATAATAATACATCAGACTTATATTGCGGTTTTCTAAGTACCCATACATACATAGAAGAAAAATGTTTTAATAGAGATATCAATCTTCTTTGTCTTTGATGTTTTTGGAAGAAAAGTTCCACACAGAAGGGGCAGAGACTGAGAGGCCCCGGTTCTGACTTGTTGTATTGGAGAAAGTGTCTTTGCACCCATGGTTTGATGTCTGTGAGGGTGGACTGCTGCGCCCTGTTAGATGTGCAGTTTTGGATGGAGGTTGGTCAATGTCTGTCAAAGAGACAGGGCTGGAACCAGGGCTGGGCAGTGCCAGTGACCAAGAGTGGATTTGAGCGTGGTGATGAGTGAGGTATGCTTAATGATGTCAAAGGCCAGCACTAAGGTCGAGAAGAATTTTAATGGAACCAGAAGAATGTTTGTGACTTAAATCAGAGCAGTCGCAGTGCTGAGCTTTAAAGGAGAACCAGACTGGAAAGGCTCATAGAAGTCATTGGTGTAGAAGTGGGATTTGAGCTGAGTGGCAACGACTCTCTCCAGAATTTTAGACAGGAAGGGCAGGTTTGAGATGGGCCAGTAGTTATTGAGGGACTAAAGTGGAGTCCAGGTTATTTGATGATGAGTGGGCAGAGTGAGGGGAATGCTGCTGAGTGAGTGTGGAGAGTGAATATTCATGTTGTAAGGTGTTCCCTCAATGACCTCAGTGAAGTGCTCCTACGTGTTTGGTTTTGCTCGCACCATTGCTCCATCAAATTGCCATGACATCTTGTTTTGTGTTTTCCTTCGTGCTAGCCACACCTGTCTTATTACCATGTTTGTCTCACCTGTTCCTTTGAGCATTTCTACTTTCTGCCTGCCTATTGTGCGTTGCCTCTTTGTCTGTATCATGACTAAATTTTTGGATTTTGGACTTTATATTGGCGGCTCTGTTCTTTCATGTTCCGTTTGCGCTCGAGTCCTTTTTACACTCTGACCGAACTAACTTGACAGCAGACACTACAGATGCATTTTGGACCAGCAAGGGGTTTGTTGGGGTCAATCCCAACTGAATTCTATTATCCAGATGCTTAAGACCTTTACAACAAGTATGAACAGCCCATCAACCCAACTACAACAGCTCCACCTTGGGGCATTGAACAGGGCTCAGAGCAGACCACCTCCTGGGTCCTATGTTGGTCAACTTGGCACCTGCGACTTCAGCCTGTACCAATGTTTCCACACCTTTCTCACAGGCGTACATCATCCTCCTCCTCACTGGCCTCGTCAGAGACTGGGGAACTGCCTTTGGGATGCCCATACTTGTGTCTTTTAATCTTACGCTTCATTCATGGAGGAGATGAAATGGATACCTGTACGATCAAGACATGGTCATGAGGCAGCCTGGGAAATGCTTCGGACTCCAACTTTGCCAATGACTTCCACTGACCCTGGCAGCCACCATTGGCTGGAATCGGGAGGCCCAGTATGATGCCTTCCTCCACAGTATTGGCGAGGACATCAAGGATGATCTCATCACCTGCGTTCTGCCTGTTGGCTTTAATTTTCTAATGGACATGACCATCGCTGCAGGGAGAGACTGCAGAGGTGCAGCTTTGCCACAGGGAGTCTAAGCCAATGTCTGAGGCGACGCTATCTCCCACTCGGACGCCAGCGGAGTGTGTGCTCCTCTCTGGTACTAGTGAGCCCTTGCACACTCGCTGTGTGCAAAATGTCAATGCTCAGCTGTAGCCCCTGGTTTACAGGTGAGCATAATTGCGCTCTCAATCCCCCAATGCTTTCTCTGCTGCCTGCCTTCCTCCTTGTTGGTGGTCTCCTCCAGACTGTTTCAATGCAGCTGGACTCCAGAGGCGATGGAAACTTCATTGAGCTGGAGCATGCCTCCCAGCTATGTCTGCCCAGTTTCCCTCTCCAGGAACCCCTAGAGGCACTCACCTTGTCTGCTAAGTTCTCCAAATATTCCTTGAGAACTTTCTTGTCTTAAATGCATAGAAGTGTGATTTTCTCCGTAATTCCATAAGTGGATAGACGCACAATCCAAGGCCAGACAGCAGTGTATTGGAGTAGACTTGAATCCCAATGTGACCTGTAGCACTTCCTCACCAACCAATGGCCACTGCAGCCCTATGGGCATGGTATGATTCTCCTCTGCTCCTGTTCTGATCCAGCTTGACCCCTCAAGTCCAAAGTCCACCTCCACCACAAATTGCCTTATGTCTTTCAAAGTCGTCAGATCTGCCTCTGATCTGGTGCTTTGTCGGCGACTGTTGGCAGGTGGGATAAAATCATGTAGTCTGAACACGGCATTAGAATACCTGTGCTCACTTCATCCTCTCCTATCGGCCATGCATCAAAAATGGCAAACTTGACGCCCTGGCCAGGCAGTCTGCAGCCCTTAGGAGCCTTGAGCATTAAATCAACTCTCTGCCATCCTTCTCCACTGGGTTGTAGCTCTTGGAGGTACCTTTTAGTGGTGGCATTTGTCCAGCGTTGCAGTTTGACTTGGAATTACACCTGTCCTGGCCGGCCACTGGCCACTTGCAGAAACAAGCAGATGGTGGTTTGGTGGTCTACCTGAGATTTCCCCTCAGTGTTGACTACCATGAGATGATAGAAAGTAGCCTAGTTGGCACACATTAACAGCTGTATCACTTCGAGGGGAAAAATGAATCCTGTGGTGGAAATACTGCTTCTTCTTGTTGGCTGTTGCCAAATCATCTTAGTGTACGGATCAAGAGTCTTGCACTCAATGAAACCTCTACTCTGATTTACTGAGAAATTGGATGAGTTCAATAATACCTTGCTCAAAAAAAGTTAAATAATGGAGGTTTAAATACTTTTTTGTTTTGTCTGTGTGTTCGTTTTTCCTTAAAAATTGAAGCTTCACATACACATTTATCTAACACACTCTGTCACTGTCAGGGTTTTGTGTGTGAGAATCCCACGGCTCCCATCAAGCCGATCCGCCGCCAAGCACCTCCCTGCCGCAACGAGTTCTGCCGGCTGGGATGCGTGTGCTCCAGTCTGACGTACGGCTCGAGGATCACACACTGTGGCCGTCTGCACTGCATGTTTGGCTGCAACTGCCTCAAACAGAAGGTGGTCCTCCTCCGGAACCTAGAGGGCTCTGACTCCAGTCCGTCCCCCCAGAATACAATTGCTAAGACAAAGAGGAGGAAGAAGAGGATGAAGATGGCCTATAGTAAGTATCTGTAACTCCGCTTGGCTTGCACTGCCATTTATTCCTGTAGATGATCATCATTACTACTACAGGCTGTGTTGAATTTGTAGTTCTGAAGGAGGCAGATAGTGTTTCCCAGCCTGCTGAGCGGGTTCGCGCGCTATGGAACGGAGACTGCGGAGATTCAGACCCGATCCACATCCCTGAACAAGGCACACCGTCCTCCACAAAGGTAGTAGCTCTAGAGATAAAACCACCCAACTTCTAGAACGTGCATAAAATAAGAACTTCCTCTAATATGGACAAATAACCACCGTAACATTTTAAACATGGAGAATCATGACTGATTTGTTCCCACTGGATTATCCAAACATCATGTCCCAGTTCATAGGGTATTTTGACAGCAACTGAGAAGCTTGTGTTGTAGATATTTACATGTATATATGATGGATGAACAACAAATTTTATTGCGGTATTTACTGTTCCTTTTAAGACGTAGACCATTTGGTCCTCAAGGAAAAACACTACTTTCATTTTGTGTCTCGTCCCTCCCTTTTATTAGTCAGAAAACCCAAATGAATAAATATGGGACATACAGAAAATCTGCATAAATGCAGTCCACACACACAGTGAACATCTCTAGTACTTCTTGATTTAGTATAACTTCATATTATAAATCATAACTTCACATAAAGGAATCTCACATTTGAAAGATATCTTAGCGATTTTGTGCTATCATGTCTCTTATCAAATTTCGCACTGCTGGTGTAGCCATGCTGGAGTGGTTTAGAAACCCTGGGAGGCAAGCTTCAGAAACCCAATGCTAAATAGAGTTCAAATTTCCAAATTTCTGGGTTGTTGGCTTTAATTTGCAGTGTGAGTTTCGAAAGGTAGCAGTGAGCACTGAGATCTTGTGGGAGCCCGTGCTCCGTGCTGTTGTTTCCGGGTGCTTGGGCTGTGGATTGTAGCCTGGAGATGCACTGAGAGGATCTGTCTTGAAAATGCCCATTCACTCATCAACAATTTCCAGAAACCATTATTTTGCAATATGTGGTTTACAGTCGGCAATCAGACACTTCACCACAACGTGCCAGTGTGTTAACGTAGATTCCACTCTCAAAAATGAGCCAGTCTTCGCTGCGTTGCTACGGTGAAACAGACCTTACCGTTTTCAGCCAACAATTGGTCTTTGTTTGTTATATAATCATTTGTAATAGCGAGCCTTTTGAAAGACACATTTCTATTGCGCTGTGATTATGGTTTGGTAAATTCCTTCTATTGTCTTTTTCCAGGAGGTCTGTGGGAGTGTTTGGAGCTGTGCAAGGGTCCGAGCTTACAGAGGCCAAAGTACCAACAATATGAGGAGGGTGAAGGTAAAGCTCGCCAGCAAGTTTTATTGAAGTGAAGAGAGGGGGAGTGGGATCGTTGCCTGTACCCTGTTATTTATCCAAAACAAACAGCAGTTTCTTTTATTTACCGAGGGACAGCTGAAACGTAATGGCCAGCACGTGTAATGAATTCATATCTCGCAGCCTATACTGTATACAGTCATCCATTATAAAACATTTACAACACACAAATATGGACTTGGACTCTACGGACGTCCAGCAGATTTTTGCGACCTGCAGCTGAGTTTTTCCGCCGCAGTTGAGTGTGTTGGTTGTCACTCATCATATAGTAAAGCGTTGGGTCGTAGGCAACTAATAATAATTCATCAAACACTTCCACAATTGGAGCTCTTTCTTTAAAGCTCAGCTGGCGTTTAGACCCAGACTCAAACGCTTGAGATCAGCCAGGCGGGAAAACGTGCCTTTACTCATGTTGAGATTCTAGGGTGGTGCGAGGGGGCTGACTCAGAGCTGTCAAACCGGTCCCTGGCAACGTGCCTCCATACCAAGTTGGGATGATGCGTGCTGAGCCGACACCGCCTTAAGACGAGCTGCCGTTGGCTATGAAGCTGTTGATCGTGCTGTTCACCTGACTCGACTCTGCCTACAGCAGCAGTATTGAAAAAAAGCTGTATGTGTGTGTAACAGGAGTCAGTCTTCAGCCTGAGTTTTGCTGTTGACCGCTGCTATCCTCACACATACACCTACAAACAGATAGTTAAAGATGATCAACATTGTTCTCAGTCCTAAAAATTTTTGTTACTCTCCACAACGTTTCCAGTATGCAACCATTTAGTTTCACCCTAAGAGTCAAGTAAAGTTGATAGAATATAGAAGATCATACAGCTAACATATGGCTGATATATGATATAGCCTAGTTATTGCTATTCAAATATGACATGAAAAAGACAAAACATTCTCCTCAATGTCTGAGGTAATGCTGCATGGTGTGTGTTTAGCACCGAGACGACGGGTATACCATACATCAGGGGTGCCCAATACGTTGATGGCGATCTACCGGTCGATGGCAAAGGCAGTGTGGGTAGATCGCATGGCATTAGAAAATAGAGTTAGCCTATCATCCATCCTCATGATGACATTTGTCTCTTGATTGACATACATGGCAGCCAGTCAGAGATCCGATCTTTTCTGAGACATGGGTCACCACCCACGCGCCGAGTGCTGCAAAACTCTGGCAA
The DNA here is from genome assembly GCA_900303265.1 of Brotula barbata. Taxonomy (NCBI): domain Eukaryota; kingdom Metazoa; phylum Chordata; class Actinopteri; order Ophidiiformes; family Ophidiidae; genus Brotula; species Brotula barbata. The sequence goes on from OMNV01013570.1 coordinate 105,039, forward strand.
GCTACCGAGCTGCCCAGTTAGCCTCCAATTTATTTCTTCTAAACATAAGAAAGGGTATAGAAATGAGTGAAGGAGCCTGACCAAGTAAGCCAAAAACATACCACTTCCATATAGAATGGGAGGAGGACTTTTTTTTCCACAATGTCATATTCGAAGTGCGTCTGCCTCATATGCCAGTCTACCATTGATATTCCGAAGAAGGGAAATGTGGAGCGGCATTTTCGGACTGTTCATAAAAACTACGACACTGACTTCCCTCCGAAAAGCGAGATGAGAAAGAGAAAGGTAAAGGAACTAAAATCCCAGTTGTCCGGACAGCAGTCCTTTTTTCTCCCAGCTGACCACAAAAGCGAAGGCAGCCACCGAAGCATCATTCCGAGTGAGTCACTTCATCGTTAAGCACAAGAAGTCCTCCCAAGACGGAGAGATGGTAAAAGAGGCATTTTTTGAAGCAGCTGACTCGTTGTTCAGACTTTAAAAACAAACCACGAATATTATCTTCAATCAAAGCTCTCCAGCTATCGAGAAGTACAGTTACACAGCGCAGTGAAGCCACGGCCGAGGATTTAATTCAAAAATTTGATTCATAAAATGTATAGAGTTGTATTGTGCAATATGGGTTCATGTAGTTATGCAAGGTACACCTACATGTATTGTACAAATAAAGAATACCCAATATAGTTATAAATAAATATATCTTTTGCATTTTTATAGTTGGTAGATCATTTTGACTTGGTCATTTTACAAGTAGCTCGCATGCTGAAAAAGTGTGTGCACCCCTGACTTAGACAATGAACGAATGATAAACCTGTGCAAAATATTCATTCAGTCATTCACTGATCCAGGGTGCCCCGGTGGCTCACCTGGTAGAGTGCATGCCACATACTGCAGCGGGGGAGATTCTATCCCCTCTCTCTCCCCGCCGTGTCCTTCCTGTCTATCTCTTTACTGTCCCCATCATAATAAAGAACAAAAAGTCATTCCCTGATCCATTACACTACACACAGCACTCTTAACAATCCAACACCATGCTATTCTGTTTCAACCCGCCCTGTGACATCAGTCATTAGAATGAAGTGCTGCCAAATAAGTGTCTGACTTGTCCATGGAATAAGAAGCGAAGAACTAAAAAAAAACCTCTTTCTGATCTCTCTCTTTCACACATAGAACAAACACGACACACACATGCAGATATCCACTCTCTTCAAGGCAGGTCAAGACATAAAGAGCAGTCTGAACTCTGGGAGACAGGGAAAATGGACTTGACCTATAGATGAACAAACACAGTCATAAAACACACACACACACACACACAAAGACTGACAGGCATCAGAGTGTAAAGGTGAGCGAGAAGATAATAAAATGTGTCGAGCATTGGAATGTGAGAGAAATGTGTGTTTGCTCATCCTGTATTCGGAGTGACGCTGCAGCTGGAAGGCGGCCTGTCCTTGACTCCACAGACTCACACACACACACACACACAAGCTCTCTCTCAAATGGAGTGCTTTGAAAAAACAATGGCAATGAGCAAAGGAGCAAAAGGCACAACAGGGCGAGAGCAAGAGAGGGAGAGAGAGAGAGAGAGAGGTATTGTTCGTGTCCATAGATGAATGGATGGAAGAAGTCAATATCAGGCTACAATGGATGGTATGGGATGCTAATGAAAGACAGAGTGAAAGAGAGACAATAAGAAACGAAGATACAGATGGACAGACGGAGAGAAGGGGAAAAACGGAGAGATGGATCATCCATTTCCATAGAGATCACAGACAGAATGAGGAGATAGACAAAAAGAAGACGGGAGAGAGAGAGAGAGAGAGATGCCTGCACTAGTGACTACTGAGACTGTTTACTTCCTGTATGAATGTGCAATCAGGCACCGTCACACAATGATGAGAGTAAGTTGGTTTTTAGAGGAGATTTAAAGATTGCAGGAGTGTCGGCCTTCAGAGAGGAACTGATGAGGAAGGAAAACACTGGAGAAATGAAAAACGTGAAGAAGCAGGAGGATAAACATGACAGAGGGAAAACACTTCATCACATTTTTAAAGGTTCTGTTGGACAAAATAAAGTCGTCTTAGAGAGCTGGGAGGAGTGATTGTATTTGTGAGTGTGTGTGTGTGTGTGTGTGTGTGTGTGTGTGTGTGTGTATGTGTGTGATGAAGGTGTAGCGACACTGTATAAACCTCAGATCAGCAGTGTATAAAGCTCAGCTGAATGTTAATCCTGCAAAATCCGTGTGTGGCACACGTGTAGTACGTCAAAGTGTATAAGGGATGTTTGACTGGAAATCCACTCCTAGATCATTGTTTGTGTGTGTTTATGTGTGTATGTGTGTGTGTGTGTGTGTTGCACAGGTTAGGTGAAACATGCAAGAGATGAAAGCCGGATGATTTATGTGTGTGTGTGTGTGTGTGTGTGTGTGTGTAGGAGTCATGTTGGTGGAATGAGTCTAATGAGCAGAGGAGCAGAAGAAAAGGGGACAAACAGAAGAAGAAAGAAGAAGACAGAGACAAAGAAAGAGCCAAGCATGGTCATTTGGGTAAAACCAGCCGTGGGGGGGGGCACATGTGTACATTGAAGCTTAAACATCTGGTTGGTTAGGATTGGAGGGTCAGAGGCCCCCACCCCTGTAACATCTGTCTCATCCTGTCCACCTCTGGGGCAAACCTCTGCTCTTTCACATCACTCACTTCTTCCTCTCTTTCTTCTCTTCCTTAACCCATAAGAAGACGATTTTAGACAAAAGTGACAATTTGGGGGAAAATTACAGCTGAACTGGGTCTCTGAAATTATTATTATTATTATCACTGTTATTCTTACTGCTATTATTGTTATTCTTATTTGAAAGCTGTGGGGTTTTGCACTTATCTGGCACTCACATAACAGGTCAGTTATTTTCGTAGTTTGTAGAATGGAGAGACCATCCTACAAACTCCAACGGACCCCTTTGGATCCACGTACCTGAAAAAACTATATTCAAATTTATATTTCACAATTCTCAGTTCATTCTCCTACACCGCTCAGTTATTAATTGTCCTGACAGTAGGGATAATTTATCAATAAGATTTATAGACACTCATCCTGTTAGCACAGACACACACATATACATTCAACGCCACTTGTGTCTATGTGTTTTTAATGTGTTTTTAATGTGTCGTATTCATGTTAGGGTGGTAGGTATGTGTTAGCAGGGTAATGAGTGATACCAGGCCAGCCGTAATATGCTATCACCCCAGCAGAAACACTCATCCATCTGCCTGGGTGTGTGTGTCAGTGTGTGAAGGTGCGGGGCTGTCCCTAAGGCATGTATGTGTCTTTCTTTTATTGAAGCAAGTTAAAAGCTACTGTGTGTGTGTGTGTGTGTAACTATGTGGGCCTGTCTGTTCCAAAGGAGGAGGCATCCTGATAACTGTAGGTACAAATTTCAGTTGGGGACACATTTTATAGTCCAACCTTTGGACATCCTCAGCCTTCCAAACCATAAAACGATAATAAAAGCAGGCTCAGCCTGACCATCCCAAGGTCTGAAAAACACCCCAATCCACACACACACATACACACACACACACACAGAGATTATGGTTCATATGAAATGGTACATAGGTCCTCTGAAGCTGGTGAGTGTGTGTCAGTGGGTGTGTGTGTGTCTGGGGAGGGTGCGCTCTGAAGCTGGATAACAAGAAGTGGGGAGAAAGACACAGCATTAGTGAAGCATTCCAGAGAGTCTGTGTAGATACAAGACACGAGTGATGCACTCATCGCCTCATCAACAAGCTACATGAGTGTGTTCCCGGATCACCAAAACATCTCCTGGCTGGCTTCTTTCTATTTCAGCACAAGTACGAGTCTGCAGACTCACGGAGTGGGAGGAGTTGGTATGAAAATCATTCAAACAAACAAATATAGTTTTGCTACGGTTTTGATGAACAATGTCTTTAAAAATGAACTTCAACTATTCCTGATCAGTCGAGCGTCCAAAGCTTGGCATCTGTTGCTACAGCCCAAAAAAGCACAGTCTGTGTTGTTACAGAGAATGAGGAAAGGCCCATATCCAGCAGGCCAACGACAAAACAGTTTTGCATAATATGGGACCTTAAAAGTAACTAAATAAGTAAATAGTAAATGGAATGATACAGCAGAACTCTTTAAAAAGTTGAAGTTAGTTTACATGGGCTCTGTTGACACATAACAACAGAACAATCGGTCCAAAAAGTGCTCCGTTACAGTACATGCCTTTGATTTTGGCCAGAGCCTCAGGTTCATGAGTCATGTGACCTCTGCATGCTCCACTGACCTGAGGCGTTGTCTTCCATTTTGCACTTAAACAAACACATAAACAACATTGAAGGCAGAGAGTGGTCGACCACATGTTCCATCATCATTCAAACACAACAACTGTCACATGTTAAATGATGAGCAAGTCGCAATTAGATGAAATATCTGATGTGTTTTGATGTGCAGGAGACGCCACCGTCTGCACTCATTTGTGAGCCCACTGAGTGCAGTCACACACTCGTGTAAAGGTTTCAGAGAGGGTTCAGTCTCACAGCTCCACACCTCATTACAGCCACACAGGAGAGAGAATACGGCTCCTCTGCAAGTCACCTGGCTAATTAGACTACACACACACAAGAGGTGCACACAAACTTAGACAACATAGCAGATACACACACGAAGGTGAAGGTTAAGGGCGCTAAAACACACAAAAGGACCGGAACATATAGGACAGATCCACGCACATACAGACACGCAAACAGATTACATAAATATGTCAACAGACTGTGTTCAATCACAGCAGGACACACTCCTGTAAACAAAACAAATTAGGCAAGCTGTGTGTGTGTGTGTGTGTGTCTGTATGTATGTGTATGTGTGTGTGTGTGTGTGTGTGTGCGCGCCTGTGTGTATGAGGGACGCTCTCCACTAAGCGGGGGGGCAGTGGTTACTTAATTATTAACACACACCCTCCAAGACTCAAACTCAAATAATAAGTGACTCGATTAATAATAAACACACACACTCACACACAATACATTCATTTATATATGTGAGTGGAATGTTCACAAATACAACATAAATCCAAATAAACACATTACTGTCGATTTATGTGCATAAAAATAACATAACTGCTTCAAGCGAAAATGTTGTGTGATCCATACAAGAATAAACATACTTGACGTGCACACACATGCACAAGCACACAAAATCAAAAGGCTCTGGATCACGACAGCACCCAGAACCCAGGGTGGGTCCAAGTCCGTTTTTCTATTTAATCTTGGCACCGCGTACAAAGCGGCAGTATTTAGACTCATAATTAATCAGTTGTGTTTTGGGCCGCACAGAAGTTGAACCAATCAGAGCGTCACCTGCCAGTCCCTGTAACAGCCGAGAGCGCCTGAAAGAGCTTTATTGCTGTTTAGCTGGCGGAGAGTAGACTTGGCGTAACAGGGCAGAGAGATTCTCTGTCCAGGAAACAGTTTTACTCGCGCGCTTTCACCTGGCATGAAAGCAAATCATCTACCAGAGCGTCTCTCAACCACCGAAGGTATAAAATATTTTATTGGACTGAAAATATATTGGATTTTTATTAGTTGTAACCCACAGAAGACAGTCCAGAAACGTACACTTCACAAACATGTCACTGTTTTTCATTTTAATTTGTATAATGAAAATTCGTGCCAACAAAAATATGAAGCTTTGCTTCAACAACTTAAACACGTGGGCTACTTTAATTTCATGCCGTATCATTTTTACCAGAGCTCCCTGAAGTGAAGCAGGAGTGGGGCGAGGTGGCGGCGAGCGTTTCCTCATCTTCTGGCATCACCAGAAAGCCCACACGGTGCCGTAAGCGGCGCAACGATGCCAGGAGACATCAGCAACAAAACACGACGCAATATCAGACTCACACTTAGACGTGCTTTCAGGTGGTTTAAAGGCCAAACGTGCCACATGATAGCAACGCTCTGACAATTTGCCTGACTACTCCTTATTTTCAAACCATTCATTTCATCTGTGTCTGTAAGCTTTCAGACAACGTGCACCGATATGGACAAAATGAACTCAGGGTACGGACAGAGGGCTCCGTCCATCTCTGTATACGTTTAACATCGAGCATAAATGAGCCACTAGTGTCACGCTCGGCTGTGAATGTGGCTATTTGTCCAAACCACATCATGTATAATATATATCATTGTATATACTGTACGTGTGTAAGAGTTCGGGGTCCCTTAATACCACAGGAAGCAGATTACAGTTGTGTTCATTGTACGCTGTGAATATCTCTGTGACGTTAGGCTGAACTCAACTAAGTTGGCCAAATGTGTGATTCGTCGTTTTTCACGTGTAATGTTTATTAAGAGATGCTAGCAAAGCAAACCCGAACGCAGACGGGTGGAAATCTGCTGCCCTCCCCTTTACTGTCAGAACCAGAAGAGGAGGAGATAATCCAATGCTCCCTGCTCTCCTCTCTCAATAATTCAACTGACCTCCATCCCTCCATCATCCTTCACCTCAACCCCTCTTCCCTCCTTCCAATCCTTTCCTCTCCCTGCCCCCAGTCAGCTGTGAGAGGGTAACCGAGATGAGGATGAGGAAGAGCAGGAGGAGGAGGACAAGAGGAGGAGGAGGGGAGGATCAAAGTCATCCTGTCGTTTGTTTCCCACTGCCCTACTTTCCTCTGCTGCAGTGCTTCAGCACATTAAACCATGTGGGCCTCTGGCCTACAGCAACAACGGCTGGACTCACACACACATGCATACAATCACACTGTAATGTGCATGTTTCTGTCAATGTATGTTCAGTGACAGCAGCGAAACAGATTTCAGAGTATGCAGCCTTGGAGAGGATACAGTGTGTGTGTGTCATGGAAAAACAAGAGAATACAGGATTACTCTTCTGGACTTATGTCTGTAAATTAAATATCATCACAGAATGGCTACAATGTTGACATGCAGTTTTCACAAGACAAGAGATATAAATGACAGAGATAGGCGAATCCACTCCATTTACACATTTTCATCACATCAGAAGGGCCCCAACACCCACAGAATGCACAAATCCCAAACATTTGTGACAAACAATTGTCCACCATCTGTAGCTAGTTTAGTTCATTTGGAAGTCCTCAGACAAGTATTATATCATCATCAGCGTAACAAAATGTAGTGGCTTCTTTTATGTATAGTGTCCAACCTGACCACCAAGTTTAACAGGAATCTGTCAATTACCTTTAGAGAGTTCATGCTAACAGACATGTAGCCTCGTTAGAGGAGGTGAATATGTAGTGCTGTTAGTTTCAGTGGTAGCTGAAATCAGCACCTACTTTTTGCGAGCTCTGCGGCCAGACTCAACGAAAACCACAACCCGACAACACGTGACTTTGAAAAAACTCAGCTCTTCAGAGAGACGATCTGTGTGATGTCTCTAAAACATTATTTGACTAATTAAGTTATTTATTTCTGTGCAAGTGTATTCTGACTGGGTGTTATGGATTCCTCTGATCCTTGTTAAGGTCTTATTCGGGATTAGCTGTCTGCTTGCCTTAATGTTCCTGATAATGCTGCATATTTTATTCAGTTTTCCTTGTAACGGAGATAATCCGGCTTATTGTAAACGGGACACAGTTTATACAGTCTGACACCAGCTCATGAGATGTGAATCAAAGACATCAAAAATTACCGGCATGGATGACAGATGACAATTTATCTGCATATTAGTTTATAAATGGTAATTTTCTGAGTAAGCAGGGACCAAATTATCATCACAAAGTCAAATCTGATGACACACTGAAAGATGATCTAGTAAATGATGGAGGGAGAGCTGGAGGGACGGCAAAAAAGATAAGACGAGAGGCAGGCGAGGATGAGAGTCCTCCGATCTGTTTGACCCTCCATCCTTCTCTCTGTGACTTCTTCCAGAAACAAGAAGGAAACATGTTCTGTAATATCAGGAGTTGCCGACATAAACAAGGCCAGAATGTCAGCTAATCAATGGACTGGTCTGCCTCCATCCCCCTATGCTGCTCTCTTGCATGCCATCATCCTCATCACTTCCCCTCTTCGTCCTATGCACTTCTTCCTTCCCTCTCTTCATTCTTTCCCTGTGGAGAAGACCTCTAGTGTCCCCTCCATCTTCTGTCAAATCCTTTTCATCATCAACCCTCCCCCCCATAACGAGGGGCTACAAGTCCCACCCTCTGCTCTGCCCAACCCCAGACAGAAGTCTTTGAGCTGGGGTAGGTAAGAGATGAAGAAGAAAATCAAGATACAAATTTCCATTCTGACAGAGATGGAGCCTCATGACATAACTTCACCATCATAACCTGGGTCTCCAGTTGGAAGGGGCCCCAAATGGCGAATGATTACAGTAACGATGCATCAACTCGAACCCCCTTGAAATTAATAATCCTTATTGGTCTATAATCCAAATAGATCTTTATTGTAGAAAACATAAGAATGTACAGATTAAAATTAGAATGTAAAGATAATGGGGGAAGAAAATGTTCTTGTTGTAAAAGTCTTTGGAATGATTTTAGCCCTGTGTCACATGACAACGTGGAGGCCTTTGCTTTAGGTGGTATATGAATAATATAAATAATAATATACTAAGTTTTAGGAAGGCTACTACTATTAGGAATACCCAGAAAATCAAACAAAGAAACAACAGCAGAGAACAGCAGATAATGAGTAAGTACATGGACAAGCCTGGCATCCACAGTTTTAAAAAAGGATAGCCGTGTTCACGAGAAGACATCAAAGCTACAGAAAGAGCATCATCATCAAACAAGTGAGCCAAAATCAGATCTGCCCTTGCATGGACACGTCTCTTCCTCATTATAAGTTTGCACATGTACATTTTTTCTCTTTAATCCTTAATCTTTTTTCTCCCCTGAGATCGTTAACACCACAACAGCAAACCCCTAAGAGTAAGGATGTACTCCTAGCGTTATCACATTGATTTGTTAAGTTTGTCAGCGAGAGACAGCAGCTGCCAGTGGCAAAAAGTAGCACTTTCACAAGTACAGAAAATAAAAAGACCAAACAGGGGTCGGCCGTAATGTGAAGGTACTCCGGGCAATATGATGCAGGATATTTCAGGTATGTTGGAGACTTCCAAAAGAAAAGAAAAGAGGTAAAAAAAACTAGCACAAGGAATTGAGGAGGCTCTGGACAATATTAAAATTTAAAAAAAGAAGCTTTTATAAATGTCTGTGACAGTGAGAGGATGCTCATAATCCAGGATGGAGAGGCAGTGGGGCCACTTCCAGAGAGAGGCCCCATGTAGCCGGAGTGATGTGGAGATGCACACTCATGCACTTTCTCGCCTTTGCCAACTAGAGCTACAACATACAACTAATCCAGCAATTATTTGAATGATTAATCTGTTAAGTGTGCAATTAATGCAAGGATTAATCAATAGCTTTTAATCGACCATTCAGCTCTTACCTCATCTTAGTAGCTGCGTAAGGCATGTGCAAATAAAAGTAAATAAATAATTTGGGCCACTCACAAGAAATAAACTCCAACAAAAAAAATCAAACCCTTTTTAAACGGTAAACGTTTTTTCTGTAGAAAAAGAAAAATACATTCAGAATAAATAAATCTACTCAGCTGCGTTACAAAAAATATACAAGGGTTTCAGCATTTTAGAGAAATAATCAAAATTAACCTTAATTTGAGCAATTTAAAAGAGCAGGTATGAGATACATAGAATAATAAGGAAATCCACTGTGCAATGGAAGGAGCTTTCTTGTAAGTTATTTTCAAATACTATTATTCAAAAATATTATAGATTATTTCTACTGGTGTGTTGTTTTTACAAATATTTGTCATAAAGGTTACAAATGATTGATGATTGATTGATTGATTTCACGGTATTCTATGGTTCAACGTGATCCTGATTTTTAAGATCTATCCAAAGTGGTGATCTTGTTTGTCAGAATTGCCTTAAATTGCCCAGATTTATCCGTCATAATCCCTTCAAGTCTATGAAGACAAATCACTTTTTTGTTGATCTGTCTAGAATGGAGCGATATCCTACTCACTTGTCAGACAACACACTCCACTGTCATCCTTGTATCTGTGTGCTTTGATGAAAATAAGTTATTCATTCAAATGACCTGGACAACAGCTGTGTCAAATGACATCATCATCACCCTGTAAAATAAGAGAATGGCCGCAGTTCACATTTTTACATCCCTGGTTGAAACTTGTGCCCCCAGGTCATCTCTTTACTGTGTCCTCAAACGATGCATCTTCATAAAGACTCAACAGGCCCACCAGTCATTTTTCCTGAACTCATCTGTGGGCTGCGAGCTGCAAACCCCCAGGGATGCCGTAAGAGCATCGGTCGCCACTGACGAAGAGTGCAGAAGATGTGGACGACTGACAAGCCGGTGGTCAGAAGCTCTTAACGTTCATTTACGAGCTGACACACACGAGTAGCTGTGTACGTTCAGGCTGCCTATACGACATGCACAGAAAAACTCTGTAATTGGACGCCTACGACCCTCCACTGGCTCCTGTACTCCACATGGCGTAGGGAACACAGTGACCTTTTAATGACAAGGCCCTATACACTCTGCCACCTACACACACTTACCTCTTCATCGCTTCACCTTCCCATCATCCGTCCGCTGCTCCACACTCTTTCCTTAGCTCTCTTCCTTCCTCACCCCTTGCTCCTTCCCTCTGCCCATTCCTCCCTCCAGCCTGACCATGATTATCTCAGCTCACCTCTATCATTCCTTCTTCTCTCTAAAATGCTCCATGTATGTGGCCATCTTAATATTTTAACATAACATCTTATAATAACATAATAACATCTCTCTTCTAAGATCTCTATCTTGAGGGAGGTTTCCTCGTCTCTACAAACGCAGCACCTTTGTTTCAACATTCTTTCTACTACAGCTTTGGCTAATTATTCCTCACGGAGTAGCTAAAAGTATCATAAAATATTAGGCAACCACACATCGGCAGAGGTTCATGCTCATGTCAGACATCGTCAATGATATCGGATCAAAATGTGCGGGAAATTGACATAATTTGTCTTGCTTATATCAGCACAATTTTTGCATCTACGTGTTCATATAGTGGAAGGGTTTTCAACCAGTGGACAAATCCCGAACCGTATCGGGGGCAGACTAGCTAAGACACGAAGCTGCTTCACGCCACATACCGCAAATTAAAAACACTTCTAATATACTTAACACAGATCCCAGTGAAATGAACTGGATGGATGGATGGATGGATGGATGGATGGATGGAAAGATAGACAGATAGATAGATAGATAGATAGATAGATAGATAGATAGATAGATAGATAGATAGATAGATAGATAGATAGATAGATAGATAGATAGATAGGATTCAGTCTACTACTTTTTGTCTTCATCTCAGCCTGACAAGTATTTTTCATTCCTCATTCAGCTCTGTACTTTTAATCGCCCTTTCATTGTCTTCCATTCTCCTCTCATCCAGGCACCCAGAGAGGAGAGAGAGAGAGAGATCTATAGAGATCAATCGGAGCGTTTACTCTCGCCCCTCCACTCACATCAGCTTACCTCCATCGCCCTCTCTCTGAACGTTCACAGGAATGACTGAGACACACAGACACCCTGTTACTCAATAACACATGAACGCAAAAACAAATGCTGCATGTGACAAGCGCGAGGACGGTATCATTAAAATTCATTGTCAAAGTTACACACACACACACAGCCCACTTGTTACAGGAGTGAATAATTGCTGTATCCTTGCAGCGACACAAAGCAATATGACTGACATCAAAGTGAGCACATTCCATACAGCAGAGGGGAGAGAGAGAGAGAGAGAGAGAGAGAGAACGATGGGTCGACAGCAGGAGTGCCAGGAGGAGAGATGAATGAGGGGATGCAGAATGGGACACAGAGGGCAATGAAACCTCCAGAGCTCAAACGTTCAGGTCACAGAGCTGAAGCGTTCCCATCGAGCAGCAGTGATGCAGCGATCGTCGGTCCTTACCGTCGTCCTCTTTGCCGTGTGCATTCTGGGGGCTGTGGCGCATCCTCTCCCCACCTCGGCTCGGTGGGCTCAGGTCCGACCCTGCTCCCAGATCAGCTGTTAGCCATGTGGGCTCGCTCATCTCTGCCTCCTCCTCGCTGCTCAGTGAGCTGTCATCCTGGTCACAACATACAGAGACATTTTTCATTATCATCATTTACATTACGTTTACGTCTAGTTTTAGTCCTGATTCTTCTCCCTCCATAATGACATTCCACCCCTTCCTCCGCCTTCTGGTAGCAAATTTTGCAGCTTCAAAGTCTGAAAAGGTCTCCATTGCGCTCTCAAAATCTCTGCTCTGCGCACGGCGTCCGACTCTGTGCAGCCTTCCAAATGTGCCACAAAACACCGGCTGTCTCCCATCAGGTCCATAGAATAGAATTATCCACCGCACTACGGAAGCACTGCTAAAAATGGTAACTGGATCAAGGGGAGTTATTTGATTTAGGATGGATTAAAACACATTTTCGGTTCGTATTTTTCCTGACATAATTCAATAACAATGGGCGTGTGATTCAAACTGGACATCTTCAACTTCCCAAGAGCACTCGCAAACCAGTCGACCAGAGGAACAACGTGTTCTTGTACATGCGCGGGTCCTTACGATAATATTATTGATAATAATTATTATAATTATTATGGGTCTGCGGGGGGAGCAGGTACACATTACTATTCATTGTGATTATAATTCAATAATAATCACAATAATAGAAACATGAATAATAATAAAAATACTAACCAAAAATGTGTTGTAATCCTGACACCACTTTGCAGTGGTTTTACTGGTCCAGCCCACTTCAAATCAAATTGAGCAGCGTGTGACCCTTGAACTAAAACGAGTTTGACACCCCTGCTGAGGACTATAAATGAATATATCCGAGTAGCCCTCACAGTGATCCCTCCATCTTGCGTTTTGCACGTCTTTTGCTGTTTTTATTGCAGAGTTTGTACCCTTATCATGGGTACAAAGCGTAGTGCTTCTGAAGGTGCTCCTAAGAGACAAAGAAAAGTGATGACCCTACAAGAGAAGGTCGACTTGTTGGATATGCTACGGAGAATTAATTCAGCTGCTGCTGTAGCGGCGAGACGGTAAGAACGAGTCAACTGTAAGGTGTATCAAGAATAAAGAAAAGGAAATCCACTGGTACCAAGCATTTGCCTGTTGTGTGTTGTGTGATGTTGTGTGAGGTCTTTTGTGTAGAAACTGCTACATTTAGGATTGCTGTAAAAAGGGAATTCCTGTTGATTCCCACATGATAAGAAAGAAGGCAAAATCCTTAATCCTTATGCTTAATCCTTATGTGTTACCATAAAGGAAGGAGAGGGTAGACGCATCTACAGGTACAGGGGGGAATTATTGGTGGTGATTTAATGCATTCGCGCCCCTAACTCCTCCGAACGCCATGGGATACCTGTATTAACAGGAAACAGATTACTATATTGACACAATTCCTAATGACCTACAACCCAACAATCTTGAAGCGTAACAAATAAATGTTCAACCACTGGCTTGTTACCGTAAATACAGGTGGCAAAAGAGGGGAAAATCACTTGATGGATCAGCTGATGGGTGATAAAATACACATACACACACACGGGGTTGTTACAGCGTTTTAGAATGATTGGAAACGTCAATGATGCTTCAATGTATTGAACAGGCACCCACAGTTGACGTCAGTTCCATCTCATGTTTCCACTAGTTGAATATAAACTTCTCAGTTGTTGAATATTCCTCTCCCCTGTCCTTCCAATCACACACTGCTCCCGTTGTGCCAGGTGTTCATTACTGTGTTTTAACTCTGGTTTATGTCTTATGCCTTGGATTCCACCTCTTGTGTTCTCTTATTCCCACACCACTGTATAATAAATCCAGCTCCACTCAATCTGTCACTTTTTAAACGCTCTTTACTATCGGATTTAAGACATTTTAATCTCTTTATTATATGTTTTGTCAGTGTCAGCATCCATGGATCAGCTTTGACAGCCTTTCTGCCGCGTTATCCCAAACATCAGAGGAACCCAAAAACGCACCGCAGGAAAATCAAACGCACCCTGACAGGCCAGCGCTCAGTGTGCAGACATCACTCACGCATTCTTATGCAAAAATCTTCCTCCTCCCTCTGTATAACATGAGGGGGATTTTTCACAATGATGTCTTCAAACCTCAGCTGTTCTCTCTCTTTCTCAGAGAGCTGCTACAATGCAACGGAAGAATTTATTCAATCTGAAGTTCTTCAGAACTATAAACAATACTGTATAAGCTGTTAATAAATGATCCGTGATGGTTTGACAGCTTTAATATACATTTCGGAGCTTTTTTGAGGGTGTGTGCCACTTTAAAATGGTACATTCTCGAGTAGTTACATTAAATCTCCGCCACAAGCTCCAGAAAAAGAGTTGCTAACTACATGGAAGCTGCTTCTTTTTCACCTCCAAGGTAAATACAATGTGTAAAACAATGTTAAGAAATAAAATAGAGATCTGTATTTGTGATGTCTGTGTTTGTAGCGCTCATTTACACAGGAAATAAAACCCTCAGATACAGCACTCACAGACACCGTCAAAGACACCCTGTAAAACTCAAATCTATACACTAAACCTTCAACTCACTGAGCGAGAACCACCCCAGCTACAGACTTTGAAAGTGATCGGTCCGTCTGATACATCCAACACCATACACCACTTCCAATGTCATTAGATTGCTGTACAATTCAGAAGAATGACATTGTTATCTTGCATTTCAGAGTCTCTGAGTTTTTAACTGATCAGTGACAGCCACGACATGATCTCTGACCAGGAGAAATCCACAACCATTACTTATTGTCCAGAAGTCATGTTTGATCACCGGAGGATTGTGAGGGAAAGTGTCTTAGCTCTCATTGGCTGTTTCTCCCTTTGACTCAAGTCGAATGTTCTGGAGTCTCCAACATGTCCAGAGAGTTAACAGACCCCATATTTGCCGTTCGTCTCCCATTCATCAATCGTGCTGTTGACCAATTAACACAAGGAACTCAAATGACAGGAGTTCATCCTGATGAGCCTCCAATGAAGTCGGCCATGTAAACTTTGTCAGAGAACAGACACGAGGCCCAACATCTTGTTCAGTGACATAAGTCAGCATTATGCTGTGGCTGTGTTCAGACTACGAGGTCCCTCCATCCATCATCTGTACCATCTATCCACGTCATGGAGGGGCTGGAGCTTTCACCGGCGGTCATTGGGCAAAAAGGCAGGGTACAACCTGAACAGGTCACCAGTTCACCGCAGGGTCGAAACAACTCAACTCAATCGCACTCCCATTCACACCTATGGTTAATTTATATACTCCAATTCACTTAACCTACATGTCTTCGTAGGTGGGAGGAAACCGGAGAGCCTGGAGGAAAACCAAGCAGACACGAGGAGAACACGCAAACTCCACACGGAGGACGCCAAACCACAACCTTCAGGCAACAGTGCTCATGTTTGGATTGAATTAACGCATCTCCCCAAATGCTAATTAGCTGTTTCAGTTTCTTTTTTTTTTACACCCCGGCTCTCGTCTTCTATTGCTGCAGGCACTTCTTCCTCACACTGTATCATGTCAGGGATCAACGACATCAGAGTGAAGAGTAACGTCTACAAAAACAGGAAAAAAACATCAGATCTCACTGCTCCCACCGAGGTCGCATGGACACAGATCAGATATAGATTGTGTAGTGAAACAGACAGGTAAACAAGATCAAAGATGTCAGCCATTCTGCACAGGGAAACATTGAAGCGTCAACTCAGAAATATTTTCTTCCCACTGTTGTGCTTTTATGTCTTTCTCATCTTTTGTGAATTTGTGTTTTGTGAAACCAAGGCTCCAATATTTCACTACATTGTAATGTACAAATGACAAATACAGTCACATTAGACCACAACTTCACCCAAAACACCTCAACATTTACCCAGTGGCAATCTCAACAGACACCTCCACACACCCTCTTTATGCACTGTGTATTAAAAACAAGACAGTGGCAGGGATTCCACGCTTTCCATTAACAGACGAAATCCGTTTATCTGTCACTATGTGTGCAGCTCTAGGAGCGGCGGCACTGAACCACATCTGTCCATAAAAGCGGCTCGACAAGGAAGAATTTCCCTGGACTCGTCACAGCAGATTAACCTCCACACACAGTAAGAGAGCTGTGTCATTACGCTGAGAAATCCAGAGCGCTGCACCATCATCTTACAGTATCGGGGATGCTTCAGATGCTGATCTGGGAGAGGAAGCAACAGTTATCGGTTTGTACTGGAGAAGAGAGAGTGACAGAGAATCAGGCCCAGCGGACGAGAAAATGCTCAGTGTTAGTTAGTTAGTATTGTTTTTCAATATCTGTACAGTGAGGGTTGACGTTTCTGTCTGTTGTTAAGATATTCACGTCTGACACCAACATTAACTCAGCATGATCATGATGAAGAACGTGCCTGTTTCTACACTCTTCTTCTTTTTGCTCTGTTTCAGTTAACTTTAATTGGTTTCCATAGAAACTGCTTTATCCAAACTACAGATTTCTTTTTGATTTTACTCCTACTATTATTTTGCTTTTAGAAATAATGAATCAATGCAGTGTGTTATATTAATTCAATAATTAGGTCTTGTGACACATGGGTCCCACTGTAACGCTGGATTCAGGAACGCTGTATTCTTGTATTTCCCTGAGGGGGACAGTTCAGTAAATACTGAAGAATACTACACGACACATATCTATATAACACCTTGCTTTTATTTATCTAATGTTTTATTTAAATGATTGTATTAGTCATTTGAAAGGATCGGTCATCTTTTTATGTATTTTATGGTATTTTATACTATTCTCTAAATCGTAAAAAGACTGCGATGCTTTAATTGGAATTAATTGTATTTACTCGGGCGACTGACACGCAGACAAGTTTCCCCTCAGCTTGTGTGGACAGGCTTCAGTTTTCTTGACTAATTCCTAAACCACAAAATCCAGTGTTCAGTCCGAGTAATAACACACTCGGCAAAGTCAATCTATCTGGGATAATCAAATATTGGCTCCATCAGTACATCCTCTACAACCTAGTGATGCTACATAAAAAAACCCAGCAGTGTTCTAACATCAGTAGTCTTTCAGAGAAATACTGTTACCTATAGATTAACAGAGTTTTATATCAGTTAGGCCAAACACAAACCGTGGTTGTGCGTGTGTGTTTGGGCTGGAGCTCAGCGTGTTAATCAGCTGTGAGGCATGCTGAGGCTGTTAATTTACTGCAGCCAGCCGCATGAATCAACTCTGACAAATGATCAAATAAGGCCTTATTTTAATCTGCTCTTAATTCCTTTTCAATTACTCCCATCCCTGGCCCACGTTACCTCATTTTCAATTAGCATAGAGTATAATCTGAAGGCTATAATCACTGTGGAGCCTGCAGCCCTGACTGAAGAATGGAGCAGTGGGAGCCATCTAATGGAGGATCTGTTTGACGGACTGCTATTCACATGAACATATTCAGACATATTGTGCATTTTATTATTTGCCCACAGTGTGAAGTAGTACGACTTTGTGTTGAACAGCAAAGTGATAATTTTGGGTTTTGCATTTTTACAATCATGACTGATGATCATCTGGCAAATAACCACTCCCGTTATTCAATGTGAAATGCACAACAAAGTGTATTTTCCAAAAAAAATTGATGTGATAACATTATTAGTTAGTAATGGGGTAACGATACATATGAATGGTGACACAATGTGCATCACGATACACAATACGATAAGAGCCACACAATTAACTGAAATCAATGCAATAATTATTCAGCCAAAAATTCAACATGTGTAAAATAAAGACCTGTATAGTGCAGGATTTGAGGACTTGAGGTTTGAAACACACCCCCTGCCCCGTTACAAAACATTTCCCATGAAGCATTACACTAGCATGGGAGGGGAACTTGTCCAGGACAAGTAAAAGTACAGTATTGAATTGGTCAGAATATATAACAGGGATTTTTCTCTCGGAAATACTTCTGAAAACATAGTTTATACTTATATTCAACATATACATTACAGCTCCGCTTAGCTCCGTGTGTGTGTGGAGCAATGAAACAGAGGGATGGAGAGAAATTCACTACAACCGTAAATGACATCAAAACGCACCAGAAAGTGTCACACTGCACTGGAATGAAACAAGTGCATAACACAAATGAGGTTATTAACATAAACAAACATGATCTCTACTATGTTTTGCTGAGTTTCTCTTCTCACAGTAGGCAAGGCTGCCGTTCCACGCACACACAGAACTCAACAGTGAGCCAGCTGAAGTGCTCGAGTTGACGACAACGACACTTGTAACTACTAACTCGTTACTATAAGTGGAATAAAACTTTCATGAGTAAAATCCCAATTAGTGTAATTTAATCCAAGTTCTTCCAGAGATTAATCTCAAAAAATGGGGCTCTTATATCTGGATCAATACAGTAATGTTTCATTTGCTGATTTTTACATATATGATACGGGAACAACGCATTTTTATTCAAACAGAATAATTTCAGTAGCGTATGCAATCAAATTTCTCACAGTGTTCAGCCGTGTATCAGCCTCATCGTCTCGCCTTCTCTCTGAAATCGGCGCTTGTGTAGTGGACTGAACGTCGCAGAATGAGAGCGTGACAGAATATTTTCCACCTTCCAAGCAGAAACGTAAACATTTTCTGCTGCAAAAAAGACATGGCCATCGTTTATAGTGCTGAATACAAGGCGCAGGTTCTTAATATCGATTCACAATACAGGGATGAGATTCTGCTTACACGTGGATGTAGTTGGATTGTTGGAATTTAAATCAATGCATCCATGCAGTACATAAATGGTTACCACCACGGGTAGTTAGTAGTAGTTTGTAGTCCAATTCTGACATTGGTGGCAGCCTGGCTCTGTGTTGAATGCCCCCGCTCAGATCTCTCTGTTTTAAAAACATTTTGTAACTGAAAAGCCAATAAATGTTATCTAATCCAAGTTGTAGGTCTTCTTCCAAAAACAAGTCAACTTAAAGTGAGAAAAAGTCCAGAGTCAAATAAAGATGGATGGGGAAGAACGGAGAGGGAGAGACGAGTGTGTGTGTGTGTGTGTGTGTGTGTGTGTGTTGCTTATTAATGGCCTATGTAATGAGTTATCCTCATTTGCATACAGACAAACAGCAGCATCCTGCCTGAGAGTACACAATAGAGGAATCTGACCAACTCAATAACACCTCTCTCTCTTTGTCTCTCTCTTTGTCTCTTTCTGAAGCCAAACCACACACTGACTGACAGTAAGGATGATGGTGGTGGTGATGAAGAATATGTGAGGTGCACAGCAGATGAATAATTAACAGCCTCAATTCTCTATTTTCAGCCGAATGGAGGTGAGAGGAGCAGCGAATGCTTAAACTTACATCCAACAGAAACGACACATGTAAAAGGGACGACAGGAGGAAGATGAAGAGGATGGAGAGGGCAGCACAACAATGACAGCCGTCCACAACTTCACACATGGATGTGATGCCGGACGGAGGAAGAGGAGGAGATGGAGCTGGTGAGACCAATGACGAGGATGTGGAGTGAGAACAAGAGGAAAAGCCTTTACAATCAATATCATTTCATATTTCCTACATGAAATGCTACTTGTGATTTGCTGAGACAAAATCATACATATTTAAGTATAATAATGATGTGAAAAAGAAGGGCAAGATATTAATTATCGGACAAATAGAAACAAAAAAATGTAAAATTATATTTTCAACATTATAGGAAATCAAAGGAAAACTGAAACAATAGAATAAAAAAGAGGACAACATAAAATGAAAACTCAAAGAAATCAAATATCAACTCCATTTTCAATATTGTGTAAGAAATAATTACAATAAAAAGAATTAAAACACTATAAAAAGTTAAATAAATGAAATCAAATAAGAAGCAAAAAAATTCCAAAGAAATCCTCTCAAGTCAGTACAAACTGAAATGGAACTGTAAGTGTGTGTGTGAGCTCATCTGAACAACCAGGGGCCGCCGGGAAACACACAACTTACCGCTGTCTGACAGGAGAAGATATCATGTGCCACCAAATTGAAGTATTAAGTGAAGAAGATGCCACACTGTAAGTGCAATCGCAACCTCCTCCCGTAAAAACATCTGGAGAGGAGGATGTGAGGGGGCGTCGAGCAGATGAAGGATGGGAGTTCAAAGTAAGGAAAAAGGAATATTCTTCAATTTATTCTGAAAGTATTTGCTTGCAGGAAACAGAGTCCAGATCCCAGCGACTTCCCGATGCTCATGGGTTTGCATATTTCAACATTCACACAAACCTGTTTGTGAGTGTATGTTGAGTGTATGTAACATTAATTTGAAGTCTATGATTTATCTTATGATTTGTATTTAATGTGCATTTTCCACGCATGTGCATCCTTGGGGATGAATAAAGTACCTATCTATCTATCTATATTTCCAACTGTGTTTCTGTGCATTCATGTTGCTGCCTCCGTACATCAATGGTTGTGCATTAATGTGCATATGGACTTGTGTGTGTGTGTGTGTGTGTGTCTCCCGAGCATATATCTGCTTCTATAGTGTTGCTAAGCAAATCACGTTAGCCACCGGACAGAAGAAAGGAAAGGCCTCTGCTCTGAACTCCTCCACCTCTCCTCCTCTTCCTCCACATGGCACTTTCACTTCCTTCTTTCCTAAATCAGACTCACCTTACTTCCTTTTCACTCCAGTCTCCTCTTTTTATCCTGTTCACGTTCTTGTCCCCCACCTCTCCCTCTTTTTTCTAATCCATCCTTTGACCTTCCTGTCACCTCTCTGCTGATGTTATGGCAGAAAACAACGATGCGGAGGAGCCCCACAAAAGGAGAGTAAGGGACAGCTTAAATCCTGAAGAGATTTTAGAATAAAGAAGTCAAACCCTCATCAAATCATTCTAAAAGGGTCAGCAGACGTCCCAGTTTTCCTGAGACAGTCCCTGTCCCAGTATCTCAAAACAGCCTGCAGAGTCACTATATTTACACGATGCACACATTACTTCAAAGTATTTGTCCTTACTGCGATTAAGGGCAAAATACAATGACTGTGTACAATAGGAGTCCACCACTCTCTGGGTATACATGACGTGTTGTCTAATCACGCCATGAGGCAAATTTGCTGACTGAGAAATATGCATGGATGCAGGATACTCAGATTAAGACTTTTACATGCCTCAGAGTGAGCACAATTCAATTTGTGCCAATTCAAATCACATTAGGTGCAAAAAAGGCAATTTATTGCCTTTAATGCAGTATAATCCAGGTTTTAAAGGGCTTGGACTGAGCGAACTACAACTTTACGTGACAAGAGGCAGACCTGGCTTCATGGCCACACATTCTCTGGGTAAAGACAGTAAGTATCCGCCCTTCGATCCCTGCCATTCTGGAAGTGTGTGTTTTGGTCTTTAGTTCAAGGAACCTGAAAGTCCCGTAATCATCAGATTTTGAAACTGTTCCCTGTTTATCATGATCATTTATATTCCACCGTCTGTCTGGCTCTGAGAGCTCAGCGAACACTCTGCATGTTTACGCATTCAATATCCTAAGTATTTCTGTGGCCTTTCTGCTATAAAAGCAAAAAAGATAATCACTTTGCCATTATTTCGTGAGTTTCATTACTGCTGAAACTCAGTCAGACTTTCTCCTCAGCACAGCAAATGAATCTCATGAAGTGAATTAATTAAGACAGACGTGTTGTTTCAGGTTTGGTGCTTCTTCCTCCTCGGAGTCTTTGTTCTCTTTGTTTTACAGCCAGGCACTGCGGCTGTTGCAGACGTGGACCCTGAAGCCTTGCTGTCAAATTGGCATCCATCCACCTACCTAGCTGCCCCCATCCCTGACCGCAGACCCTCCCCCACACCCACACCTCACCCGTCGCTCTCCGCCACCTTCCCATTTAGCTCCCTATATTTCTGCCTCCCTTCCCCCTTTTCCTTCTCCTCTCACTGCCAACTCCATCCTGCTGCCCTGGTTTTTCTATAAATAAGGTCCTCTCAACTACTCACTCTACCTTTCCTGCCATCATGTTTATTGGTTTCCATGGAAACTGATCCAAGTCCTCGGTCCTTGCTTAATGAAGGTGATTCTGTGGAATTCTGATTCGGTAGATAGATGATTTCAAAAAAATAGGCTGCCGGGTGCCCAGGTAGAGCACGTCGGATTCTGATCTGTGTCCTTTGCTGCATGTCGTCCCCTCTCCCTCTCCACTCTGTCCTTCCTGTCTGTCTCACTACTGTACCAATCATTCTAAAGAATACATGCCAAAAATAAATAATCAAAGTAACATGCCACACTGTGTGATACCATGTATTCCTGATACTCCAGTATGGTGACATCTTCATGTATCATTTTCAATCCCAGTCCTCGTGACCGTGACTTTATTCAGCGTGTGTGCAACAGTCACATACTACATAAATGAATCGGACACATCTAATTCTTGATTCATTGTTCCTGCAGAAACTTTTCTATTCGTGAACAAGAAATGACTCAGCGAGCACAAACCTCCAAACTTTTCTCTCTACCGTCAGATAAAAGCCATAACCTGCATTTCTATGTTCATTTCACTTGTAATCAGACTCGTTGTCCGTGAAATTCTCTCAGTGGAAACACAAATAGCTTTTACTGTTAATTGGATAGAAGACATTAAAGTGATCATCTTTAACTTTTCTCCTTTCTGAAAAAGAAAATATCCACATTTTCCATTTCCATTTGATTTACTTGCCTGCTTGTGACACAAATCTGTTTTTTATTTTTACCAGTGTGAACACACAAATCAATTTTCTGATCAGATTTTGGTTCTAGATCAGATAAATACTGGTCTGTGACCACTGGACCCCAGTGTTGCTCTTCATTGTACAGGCGTCGATCCCTGACATCAGCATTCACTGTCCCGAATCGGTGCCAGCAGGAACTCAGCTAATTTGCACGAGTAGATGCTTCAATTCTATCCAAACTTAAAAGATTCAATTGTAATTGTGCAGTGTTTGCATTTATAGCTATGAAAATGGTCGGACGAATGGTCTTGGCCGCCATGTCATTGGTATTTCACACAAATACAATGTGTTTTATTGATAAACATTGTTTTGGCGGGGTTGTTCAGGGCAGAGGTCCATACCTAATAATAACAGGTATGAGTCACAGGGATGAATGTGGACAGTCAGGACAAAAACATTGGATGTGAGCTAAAGAGCCAAATTGAGTATTTCACCTCTTAGTGTTAAAGAACTTTTTAAAAAAGTAAATACATTGACAGCAAGTAGAGGAGTGACCCTAGGACACACTTTAGAAACTTGCTGTTGGATATGGTGGTTTGATTTACAAGACCCTTACATCCGTCTCACCTACGCTTGGCCACACCGGAGGACACGGAGGAATTCAACTCGACAGCCACTCAGTACGTCTACATGCACAGAGTACTCCAGGTTGTTAGATCATTCGGCAATTCACACTGCAACTCCCGAGCATCACCAATCTCTCAGCGAGCTCTGTGAATCCCAATTTCCTCATGAAGATCCACACCGTGTGGTCTGACCAGGGGGCTTGTGCCTGAGATCACGCTGATTTTGGTGAAAAACAAGCAAAAAAATTGGCCAAAAATTTGCAGTGTTTATTGTATTGATTCAAATTTATAAATTGAGTAAAACGTTGTATAATATAATAACATAATCCACAGCAGGTTTGTTACTTTGAGTAAGAATACTTTGATAGGTGCTATTTTCAGTATAAAGTATAAAGATGACAGCCTTTACCATCAAAGTTATGAGGTGCATGTAAAAATGAGCCAATCAGGCAGCCAGACAGTAAGTCGGTCAGTATTTATTCAGTCGCTCTGTCAGTATTCAGTCCCACACTGTCTTATTTCTGATTGCATCCATCTTCACAAAAAAATCGATGAGGACTGGAGGGAAGAGGAGAGCAGGATCATTTCTGAACTGAGAGAGGTGAAGACATTGATAAGAGGCAAGCTGGCTGGACACACACACACACACACACACACACACACACACACACAGCAAGGATTACCAGAGTTCAGGAGCTCCACTGCAGAATATTGATTGCTGAGAAAACCAGCCATGAGACGGACTGTGTGTGTGTGTGTGTGTGTGTGTGTGTGTGTGTGTGTGTACATGCGTGTCTGAGGGGGCGGGTGGACGGTATCACTGCTGAATCGCTGCTGCATCTGCTGCAGCAGCATACACACAGAACTGCCCGACAAGATAATTGGGTTTAATGAGACACTTCAGGTGGAAGACAGACACAGAGAGAGAGCAAGACAGACAAGACAGGCGAAGACGCGGACGGAGAGAGAAACAAGGAAGTAAACAGAGAGAGAGAAATATGCAGTAAGACAGACAAATGGACAAGCTGTCAACAAAGAGACAAGGCCAGGCAGACACCAGGAGCAATGAGGACAAAACAGAGAGAGAGAGACAGATAGTTATAGTCTGTATCTATCAGCAGCCTAGGATGTCTGTCTGTCTGTCTGTCTGCCAGCTTATAAAAGTCTGTACGCAGCACCGTGGATATGAACCATAATCAATAAACTGCCACTGACCTTCAGCCTACACAGACACACACTTTACACGCAGCTTCCACTAAAACTCAAGCTAAAATCAGTACAACAAAAAGCCAATCAGCAAATCAGATGTCCATAAAGACACAGTACCTGGACATATGGACAGATGACATGAAAAGAATACCTCCCTTGAGCATGCAACTGTGGAAGCTCTGCTCTGTATTATAATAATAATCATAATAATAACATAGCTGTCATTGTTATTATTCTAAATTAAATGTTTATAGGTGAAATCACAAACTTTATCAGGCGAAACCAACTGTTACCTTAAACACACGGAGAGAACTTGAGAAACTCCATGCAATGGATGGAATAGTTGAAAATTCAGCTAATTTGTGACGGCCCAATGAGAGACAGATGCAAGTGGACAAGTAGATCACAAGCACACTGACGTCAGCCCGAGTTTAATGATTTGTTGTGTCCACTCACACCACTCACACAGCCTCTGTTGATGTGTGTGTGTGTGTGTGTGTGTGTGTGTGTAAGCAGGAAGCAGAAACATCCCTGAGTGAATGGTAGGCGAGCAGAAATATTATTTTAGTGTAATAAATAATAAATGTGTTCCAGTTATTAAAATCCAAACTCGAAACCCACAGTTCATCCTATCTGAAAAACAAGCACAGACAGCCAGGCGCTGCCTCGGCAACACACACATACACACATACACACACAGCAGGTATTCTGATTAATATAAACCACTGGGAGAGTTAAAGTGTGTGTGTGTGAGTGCTGAGCAGTCTGGGACAAAATGACCATGAGGAAAGCAGATCCATAAATGTCATGCCCCATGTGTCTAATCCTGACACCGATACAGAGACATCGAGACAGAAAGACAGACAGACAGACAGACAGAGAGACAGGAAGCAGACAGTGCGGGGACGAACAGAAATGGTGAAAGACTGAAATCATAGAAATGCAACAGCAGCGAGATGGGAGGAGGGTGATGGAAACGGAAGGATAAGCAGCATCATTGTATTCCATTCATCGCAACGTTGACAGTAACTGACCTTGTCTAGATATTAGATAAGCAGCACTCTGTGCGTGCGCATAATATACACATTTGTGTGTATTTAGCTGAGAGTGATATATATTCACATAAAAAGACAAACAGAATCTGTGTCAGTGTGTGCGTGTGCGTGTGTGAGAGCGATGATATAGTTGTGATAATTATTGTCAACGTTTGTATCACCAGCCGAACATTGAGGCTGACAGGATGCCGACAACTCCACCGCTCTCCAGATTTTGAGGGGCAAAATGCGGAGCCCAGAACAGCATCGGTGATCTCACCGGGCTGTGAATTTGGTTGGAGTCTGAAGCTTTTTGCCTTCGGATAATGAATGAAAAGATGACTTGCTTCTGTGTGTGGTTGAAAGTGCTAATCACTGTCATAATTCCATGATAAATATACTGTAACTGTTGCAGCCAGATGCTACTTGTTGAACAAAGGTAGGTATTTTTTTGTAGAGTCAATTTGTTATACTTGAAGAAATCATCCTAACATTCTGAGAGCTACCAATAAATAAAATACTTTGAAAAAAGAATTGGATATCTGTAACTGTGTTAATCCTGAAATAAGACAATCGTTTCATTCGGTCTGAAGAAGAACGGATTCTCATTTCGAGCGTCACGGAATCATCACGGAGGCTTTTCGCCTATAAACTATGCATGATAATGTATGCATAAGAGATTATACACCTGTGAATGCGTGATCTGTGAACATGTGCTTTCAGTAGTATGCGCATGTTTTCACACGTGACATTATTTTTATGACCTTATAATCTTATAATTTATACTCTTTCCCTTATCCTCCGTTGCATGGATGAGACGTGAAGTAGTTGTCCTTGGATATGGCTGTGATGCGTTCCTCTCTCTGGACTCGTGTGTTTTGGGGCGTTCCGTGAGGGGGTGGGACTTTATGGGTCGTATACTGGGTCGTATGCTTGTCATCTTAAAGTAAAAATGCATGTAAACGATCTACATGTAGAGAATCAATTCAGTCCTTCACTGACAATGACCTGCTTACACAATCCAATAAAAACTATTACACAAATTAGACACACCGAATCTTGAGTATGTGTGTAAAATTCCAAACTCTCCTTTTAAGTGGAGACAAAATTTGACTGGGTCATCAATTGATCTCATGGGTTGAGTAATCGGAAACGATGCTGCCGGGGCCGTATTACAAGATGCTGACTTTAAAAGGCAGCATGCTGCTGTAAAGAGGTGGAAACACACATAATCACCAATAAACTGTCAGGGACCTGAGGACACGGAGACACACATTCATCTCTCTCTGTCCTCAACTTCCTCTTTCTGCTTATTACTGTGAAACCAAATCTCCAATTGAAGGAAACCAAATCTAATTTTACAGGTCACAGAGTTTGTCAGCATGCAGGGTTTGCTCCTCCTGAGGAGGTTCAGTCAGCTGCACAATCTGACATCAGCCTCTTCATCCAGCTCATCTGTCCTTCATCAGTTTAACCACCTAAGAACTCCTCCGAGGCACAGCACATCTGGGGACAGCACTTGGAGCAATATTCCAGCAGTATAACAAAATGGAATTATTTTACACTTTAGGTCCAAGCAGTGATATACAGCATAATGTGATAATAAATGAATCAACAGTACTCAGCCATGCCGGGGTGACTGTGCTGAATCAGTCAGCATGTTTACATACACGCAATGCTCTAGTGTTCGTTCTTGCTGTGATTGAAAGCTGGGGTCCGTCAATTTCTGCATATGCATAACCTGTTGCATAATTGCGTTCTGAGATGAGTCTGCCCATTGAGGAAATGCACACGGACACGTCATTCTCCAATGAAAGTTTCATCATACAACACATGAACATAACAGCACGTCTGTGCGGCGACACAACTCGAGGAAGGGGGGTTTGACAACTCTGAATCGACCCCCTTGCTGTTGTTGTGCACCTCCACACACCTCCCCTAAACATTCTCAGAGAAAAACTGTAAATCAGGGAGGGGAGGTAACAAAATATTTGTCACAGATACAATTTTTAACGTCAGGATGAAGAACCAAGCAGAGTGGATTTGTTCAGGTTTTCATGTAGATGCTGTATTGCAAACCTAGCAAAGGAAAAAAAAATCCAGCGAGGCTGCAGCACACTTGAGACCTGAGATATTCAGCCCATAGCCTGTGGGTGTGTGTGAGAGAGAGAGGAAGAGAGAGAGAGAGAGAGAGAGAAAGAGAGAGAGAAAGAGTGCCCGTTTGTTTAACATTCATGTCTGTGGGTATATGCGCCTGTGTGTGTGTCTGTGTGTGTGTGTCAGTGTGTCAGTGTGCGTGTGTGTAGCTCCAGGCTATTGGGCCATGTCTCCACAGAGCTCATTTATTTGGCCTCTGGTTGTCCTCTGATGCTGTAACTTATATAATGTCCAGTTAGTTTTTGTGACTGACACACACAAGCACACAGTAACATGCAAACACTGGCTATGTTTCCACCCCAGTATATTTATAGGAATTTTGACACATCAAATCTAAGATGCCTCATGAAAGAAAACAAATATTGAATATATCTTTCAAAATCCCATATATGAGAAAAATGTCTGTGTTTTGAGTGGCAGGTCCCAGCGGACACAGTAACGACTACATCCTGGTATTTTTACATGAATTTTGTAACAAAGGTAGAAATAAATGCATCATGGAAACAGAAAATATTAGACAATTCTGTAAAACGCAAAACGTCACTTAGTGCGTGTGTGTGTAAAATGTCACTTAAAATCACAGTTTTTTGTGTTAATCTCATAACCACAGTGAAAGAGGGAGTGAGTGAGCGAGTGAGGAGCGAATGAGTGAGAGAGTGAGTGGGTGGGCTTATGTGTGTGTCCACAAACAACACCACAGAGGGAATAGAGGTCAGACTTCCAGTGACCTTCATCACCCATCTGTTAAGTCCACAAGCAACCTGGTCACAGTGTGCCTGAGTGTGTTTGTGTATGTACAGTATATGTGTCTGTGTGTGTGTGTGAATCTCTACATCATCTTCTGAATTATCTCCATGGAAACTGAACTTACACACAGAGAAAAACCATACCAGCAGAGACATCTCTGTATATAATCCATACATACAAACAGAAAATGGAGCTCCTGCTAACCTTCAACATGTCCACCTGAACACTCACTGTGATTCACATCATCCCAAAGATTTCATGTGGATTATCACCAATCATCATCTAAGATACTCAACGGTTTTGGGTTGGGCCTACCATCAGGGCCATTCACGTTCCATTATTTGCAGGAGTATTGAGGTAGCACGTCCATCCAGTCTGGTTACAACAATTACAATTCATTTATGAGCTACAGAACCACGCCCACTCAACTTTGGCAGCCAATTACAGCAAAAGCATAGGGACTTAAGCCTGGATGATAAAATGATAGCTTTATGTTCCAAAGATAGACACATCGATAGCGGTGAGAAAAGAGTTGGAGAGGGAGAGAGAGAGAGACTGCTCCCTCCCTGGCTCAGAAACACACCCCATATCCCTTCATGAGTGACATGCAAACAGCCAATCACTGTTGAAGCGTGGAGTGAGAGCATGAGTGCAGCCAGTGAACACTGTGAAGACACTGTCAATAAAAAGGACAGGTCAGCTCACCACTATGGCCATTTTTTGGTTTCTTTAAGTCTGACCTATATCAGTCCAGAGGGATGTACAGAGTGACTTTTTCGAAAACATACGGCGATGAAAAATATTTTGTGCAAAGAGCAACATGTTGCTGTGGTGTCATGTCTTTAAAAATAAGTTAAAAAAAACCAAACACACATTATCTTATAGATTGATTGGAATACAAGATGCCCCAGTTTTCAAGACTCTTTTTTTTTGAAGACTTATAACTTAAATAAAATTACACTACTTGGGTTTTTACTCAGGAAACTTAACGCATTTACAATAACGTTACGCATGTAATCATGAAGTCGAGTTCTTCACATGGTCCACTGTTGAGCCGGCGCGGTGTGAGACTTCCTATTGCATTGTGCTCTCATTATTGGTATTGTACATAAAGCTCCAGTAACACACATTAATTTCGTCAGACACTCATTCCTCTTCAAGCAGTACTGTGCAGTTTATAAAACTATAAACCTGCACAAGAAACATGGGTTTGCTGGTCCAAAGTACAACCGAGCAGCCCCACTACACCCCATCACAACAGAATCCCAGCTAATCATTGACTCACAGTTTAAGAGGAACAAATGAACAGGAAAGGAGGTGTGGTAAATGGTTAAATTAACAAATAGCCTCTTAATGACACAAGTGCTCCCTCTTTAAGTCACGTTTATTTATACAGCCCAAATATCACGCCTAATATCTCAGAGGGCCCACACAACAAACGGTTCACGACCCAGCACAAAACTCTCCACAGGGACCGGGAAAAACTACCCAAAGTGAGAGGGGATGACGTGCAGCAAAGGACACCTGCACTGCTGCGGTAGGTTGCATGGGTGGTGGGGACGAGTCAGCAAATAGGGAACAGGTAAACGAAATAAACACTTATGGAGAGGACAAAGACCTTGTTCTCAACATAGAAAAAAAAGCTAAATAATTTATTCTGGACTGTAGGAGGAGAGGCCCCCCTCTCTAAATCAATGGGATTGAGGAGGAGCAGACTGACAGTCACAACTTTCTTGGCCTTCATGTGTCAGATAAGCTGAGCTCGGCCTAACACACAACAAAACAGCACAGCAGCAGCTGAACTTCATCAGGTTCCTGAAGAAGGCGGGACTCAGACATCAGCCCCTCACCCTGGTCTACAGAGGACTCGTTGAAAGCATTCTCACCCGCAGCCTCGCTGGGTGGTTCGGAAACACCACCCAGGCTGAGAGGAGACATTAAAGTTGCAGACAATCATCGGCTCTGACCTCCCTCCTATGGACACTACACAGAGAAGAGCACAGAGCATCCTCAGGGATAGACAGCGCCCAGCTCACCATCTGTTCGTGAGGAAGGACTCAGGATACAACCTGAGACGCCACAGGCCAGAGAGCGTCTCCGTTCACAGGGCACGCTTCCAGAACAGCTTCGTCCCAGCCACTGTCCGACTGATGGCAAAGGACACGAAGGAGGGAGACAAACACCACATTCATACGACGGGCACTTAAAACCTCACAACACTCTCACACTTTACACACTGGAATTTTGCTTTGTACAATAATTCAACTTGTGGTGCAATTATTTAATTTACAGTACAATAATTCAATATGCATTTTTACATAGTGTGAATTATACACAGGTGAGCATTTCTTTTATTTTCTACATTTCACTGCTCATCTTTGTACAGTGTGTCCTTGTTTTGTTTACTTTTGTTTACTACCTTGCTTTTCATGCTGCTATTACCTTTTTGTCTTTTCTTGTCTTTTGTCCATTTTCTCTTACAGCTCATGACTCATGGGGCTGCACAAGAACTCCATTGTACTTGCGATGTACTGTGCAGATGGACAATGAACCTCTTAAAATCTTGAATAAGTCAACGTCCATGCAATTATAATAACATTATGCCCGTAGGTGGCGCTAGGCCATCGGGTATGGGGAAGCTAAATTTCCTAGTAGTTTCTCAACCCAACAACAGACAGTCACAGATAAGAAAGTCCTCATCTTGCTCAAATACGCTTCAATAAACTCTCTGTGAGCATTTGAATTAGGCTTACATTCAAATCTATAGACCCTATGTTATTATCGCTGACATCATCAAACTGAGGTGACAGCTGCAGCACAATAATTCCATTCATTCTTCACACAGATTAATTTATTATCACCCTAAGGGCAGAGATGTTTACTTAGTTTAGGATGTTTAGTAGGAGGACAGTCGTACATACATCTCATATGAATGAACGGATGTTTGGTTGCATGGTGCGCCTCTGGCTGCAGAGAGAGGATCTCAAACACGGACTGATAATAACGGTTTTTATTTTAACAACGCAGACTGCCGGCAAGGGAAACAGAAAATGGCTTCTGCCTGCTTGTTATACTCAAGCCATGAAAATGTCAGGAAATACTGAGAACTAAAAGCTGAAATCTGTTTCCTAAAAGCAGTCTTAGGATACTAAGACCGGTTGTGCAGCCCCACTCTCCTTGGTTCCCGAGTCAGAGGGTCCACAGCCACACCCCTGGAGTGCAGCAGCTGGTTTCAGTATCTTTACCCGCTTGAGGGCTCACCTGAGTGGGAGGCTCAACCTCCGTGTGTTGACCCTCATTTGAAGCGGTTTGGTTCAGAGATTCTGTCTCGTCTTTGTGTTCTCCCTCATTATTGACTTTGCCTTGAATGTCCATTTTTCCTGACTGTCCTGCCTGGGGGTCCATTATTTCCTTGTGCCTTATCGGACGGTGACTACACCTGCTCTCTTTCTCGGTGATAGTTTGGTGATCGCTTTGCCGCCGTGCGTGTCAGATGGTCAGTGAGCCGTCGTTGGCGCCAACCCGGTCAAACCAGCTTGGATTTTGATTTGTGTCTATTCCTGTTGTTACAGGAGCACTGCTACCGGTGCTTAGAGGAACCAAAGGAGACGTGAGTACTTTGTGTGACTCTATAATTATGTAATACAAGTGCTAGAATATTGAAATTACTTAAATGTCCCTCTATGAAAAAAGGTTTTCCTGACTATCTTACCAAGGAGTTCATTTCTTTACGTTGCACTTTTTTTGAGTGATGTTTTGGGGAAGCTAAGCCTTCCGTAGCCTCTTAAAAGCGCCGTCTATGGCAGTATTGTAGTATGCGTTCCACATTACTGCTACGCCACCACGGTGCCTCTGTATTTATGTTAACGGTACCTCTGCTAAGGAGGGTATGTTTTTAACTTGATTTCATTGTGTATGTGTATTAGCAGTTTTTTTGATGACAGTTTTAAGATGTTTTGTGGAATGGTGGGTCATGGACCAAGGAACATTGTGTTTGACAGATCTGTGGAACAGTTATTGCAATTTTTAAACTTTATCTTGGGCTATACACAACCATTCCACTTCCTGACTAAGGTGTCAGATGAAATGACCAGAATATTATATTTTGTGTTGTGTTGAGCAAGTTTATGGACTGCCCATAAAGTGGTGTTGTTTGTTTGAAAAGACCTAATAAGTCAAAGGATATTAGTAGGTGTGTTTTGTAATTGGCAGCATTTGTTCATCTGGCTGTGATGTTGAAAACTCAAGCACTATTCATCAGATTTGAATCAAGTTTCACAGGTTGTTGGGTTGATCTACGTAACAGTAGAGTACTCACCCATGTATACGTTTTCAGTGGAATTCCCCTTCCTGATCACCAGTTTTAGCTGCAACAAGGACACAAACAACTGGAAGCATTAGCGTGTGTATGTGTATGTGAGAGAAAGAGAGTGGGAGGGGGGAAGAAGTGGCAGAGAAAGGGGGCTTTACAATAAGTGTCTGGACTGTATATATCAGATGGTAATATTTGCAAATATTCTTCCCGGAAACCTTGGGTACTTGACAAAAAAACGCAATTATGGATACTTCCACAACACCACTCAGAACAGGACATGGATTTTGTGTACAAACTTCTTCATAGTGTTTCAACCACACACACCCTCATTCACGCAAACCCTTCAGGTTAGTGAATATAGAAAAACACATCTTGGTGTTGATGTGAAATTAAGATCCTGGAGAGTGCAAAACAGTCGGCACATAGTTGTCAAACGGGTGGGGGGCAACAAGCTTTGACGCCAAGAGCTGTGCTGTTGAAGCACAGTATGTTGTTATCTTTGCAGAGCTTGTGTGTCTGTGTGTGTAATACCTGCAGGAAGATGTTTCCAACCTTGTGAATGTCACTGGTACCAACAGTCACTGTGCAGACAGAAAACATTGGAGACCATCATTATTATTATCATCATGTTCCAGGGTCACTTATTTGTATTTCAGAGATTCACACACAAGGATGAGAATCACTTCCAATCAGTTCAGATCTCCATCAGATACAGAGGATAGTGATTGCGTAAATAATTACGATCACTTTGTCATTCATTCTTCATTCTTCTTCTATCACAAACTTCAAGCTTTTAAGCTATTAACGAAATTGGAATTCTGTTTATCATGGACATAAATGTCAATTTATGACTTTTTATCGACAGAATTTCACTGTAGTTCATTGAGTGATTCAGATTTCAGTTGACAATGTAAATTTTCCTTTTAACCATGTTTTT
>OMNV01013570.1:144660-159209 GCA_900303265.1 Brotula barbata
TTAAGCTATTAACGAAATTGGAATTCTGTTTATCATGGACATAAATGTCAATTTATGACTTTTTATCGACAGAATTTCACTGTAGTTCATTGAGTGATTCAGATTTCAGTTGACAATGTAAATTTTCCTTTTAACCATGTTTTTTGAGTGAGCAGCATTTATAATCTCAAATTGGGTTTCTTTTTTTAAGTGTACCCAATTGCTAATTGATTGATTGATCGGTGTTTAACTCCCTAAACTTTGATGCAGGGGAAATTTAAAAACCCATATTCTAAATATAAAGGGGCACAATAATAGATTTTAAGGATTATTTTCATAATTCTAGATTTTTTTTTCATGGTATACTCAATAATTAATGCTTTATTAATTGCTTTACCATATACAATGTCCTTTTAAATAGTTTAGCATTATTTAAAGGATTTTCAATAAATATAATGTGACCTCACGACACACAAGTAACCATTAAATACTGAGTATTCCAAATAGTCATTAAAAATTCTATATAACCTGATTAAAGAAATTCCTCAAATCCATTACAGTAATTCTTACTTTTTTAAGAATTTTACTTATCATTGTTTCTTTATTCTGGACATGTTGTATATAATTTTATTTGATATCTTCGAAAATTCTGGGTATTCAAAAAAATGGGCCTCTTAGTGGATGCCAGATTTACAGAGATTGAGTAACATGAGTACAACCTACTTTTCATCTCACCTATAAAGTGCTTTATTATTTATGTGGGCAAATAACTACTAAACTGACTACTAACTATTTTGTTTATATAGCCAAGCCTGAACTGAACAAAATGTGTAAAAAAAAATGGAATCCAATGCGACATTCCAGCACGAAACTAAAAAAGATCTGCAGACACTGGGCCTGTGCATGTTTACATGTGAATGAGACAGAAGGTAAACTCGGTCCTCACACTGGCCATTATCATCAGCATAGTTTAGCATAACGCTAACGGCTCTCATGCTCTGGATTAGCATTTCTATTAGCCACAGGCCTTGAGCGGACATTTCTAAAAACATGCAGCCTGTTAGACAGTCGTCGGTCATGCACACAATGAGTCTCAAGCCTAAACAAATCTTTAGCACCCATCATCATGCTAACGAGGTGCTTAGACTGTGTGTTCATCATCATGAGCACATAGAATCTGAATGATTTAGTCCTAAGGGATCGATTTTAAAAAATACCAGTGATAGAAAAAGTACACCAATACTTTACTGAAGGAGATGCAGAAATACTATCACCTAAACTTGAAAGATTACAAGCAAAAGCTCTGAAGCACTTATCTAAACTATTACTAACAAACAACTTAGTGTTTGCCAGGTGCCAGCAATTTGATGATTAAATTCAGTTTCTTCATCTAAGGTATATTTACAAGAATTTAGTTACCAGGTTTACCAAATGAAATGTACTCATAAAGAGAAGTGCAGCGAGGGGAGAATGGAAAAAAGGATAGCAGTGAGAAAGAAAGAAAGCAAGAAACAAAATCAGTTACTGAAGACTTCTGTTTTTATCAGGGGGAACTTAAGATCTGTCTAATAGAGAGAAAGAATGAGTGAAAGAGAGAAAGAAAGAGTGACAGAAAGAAAGGAAAAAGAAAGAAAGTTGTATTTTACAGTTAAATGCAAAATGTGAACTAACTCCAACTCCAACCAATGTTCCAAATTTCCCTGTGACACATGGCGGTGGACTCAGTAAAACAGAAACAGAGCAAGTAACTGTAGAGTGTCAATAGTTACAGTTACAGTAGTTAAATATATTTAATGAAAAAAAAAATGAATTTAAAGAAAAAAAGTCCTGTTTTCCTTGTACACATGGGGTGACAGACCTAGTGTTGGTTCTGTCTCTGGTCTTACCTCCAAACTTCCACTCCATGTCCAGCAGCTGGTTGACCATCAGTGTTTGTCCAACCGCCAGGCAGCACAGAGCTGCAGAATGAAATGCCCACTGGAAGAAACAGGAGAATATTTTATTCAAGATATTTTTATTTAATGGACAGACCATAGATATAGATATAGAAAAATCGAAGAAGAATCGAAGAAGGGGAAGAAGAAGAATCTGGGCTTTCGCATGTGGATAAAAATACTTCAAAATCAAAATAATCCTGCAGAATTGAAACTATTTCCTGGGGAAAGAAAATGAATGTATTGAATGTACAACATGGGGTACACAACATATTTGGGAAAAACAACCTTTCTCTACAAGTAAGTACAAAAAAAACAACAACTTTCTACTGATTCGCTTGTTTATTAAATCACTGATATTTACCTGTTGTGAAAAGTGAGCAGCCTTTTCTTCGTGTAATCCTGAGGAATACAAAATACATGAATCACCTTTACACTAAAACATCAAAAAAATGGCAATTATCTCATGCTGTGCCCATCACAGCATGAGATTGTAACTAACACATTTAAACCTGATGTTAGCTCTGATTTTGTTAATCACAGATGAGGTCTCGTACCGAGGGTCAGAAGGTCATCTTTGATCTGCTCAGCTGTCAAATTTCTCTTCAGGGCTCCTGGTGAGAAAATGCACAAATAACCATTAGGAATCAAACATATGCAGGTTTTCTCTCAGTTTAAATGGTAATTCTAACAACTAAAGGTAATAAAGTAACATCTAAAATTTGAAATACCTTAAACGTCTGCGTTTACCCTACCATTGCCCAGTAAATTGGCACACTGCTGACTTATCCGTGGTGTGTCCCTCTAGCCATGGGATCTAGACATCATTGCTAAAGTTGCAAGCTACTCTGACAGATTAAAGAATACTTGATTGAGAATACTGTACTATACTGAATTTTTTTTTTTTTTTACAATTCCTGCACATGCTGTATCCAGCAGTTTGTGGCAAGTTCTTGTAGTAAAGACCATTGTTGGTTATGAAGAACATGTCTAACTTAAGAAGAAGCAGGAAAGAAACAGACAGACATAACAAGAATGGAAACATGGAAACAGCAACAAAACATTACATAAACAAATAACACCCGTGAAATGCTGCACATTTCCAGTGATGGAGGGATGGAGGGGAGGAGTGTATATGTGTTTGTGTGAATGCGTGTGTTTGTGTATGTCTCACCCTGTGGCACCAGTAGGACGCTCTTCATCAGGTTCCTCAGTGGTCCAGCACTCATCCCATGTTCCCCTGCAAACTCAGTAAGTTGCTGCATAAAAATGTCTGTCTGCAATCACACAAAAATGAACACACAATCACACAGATGAAGTGTACATTTCTTTTTAGAAATATATTTTCTACATTTTTATAATCCATTCTACTAATTTTTCTGCATCTATGTATTTTTATTTATTTTTATTTTAAATGAGATGTTCTCGAAAATTTGACTTGTTCAGATTTTTCTGATCTGTTGGTGTTTTTTTCAGTAAATTCAGAAAAAGAAATCTTCAAGTACCACATTCGCACAATCACTTGCAGTAACAGAGTCAATGCTTCACTTATTAAGGCTAAATTCAGTCCCATTAACACTTACAGTGTCTTTGTCTGCTGGAGTGTGTGTGTGTGTGTGTGTGTGTGTGTGCATTCACCTCTTTAGGCTGCATGAGGAACTGGAACAGAATTTCAATCAGACGCACAAATTGCTGCACAGAATGAAAAATTAGCCACGGTTAAACACTTATTCACCGATCATATTTCCACTTTGATCAGGACGTGAAAGTCAATGCGGTTAATTAAATCTTGGTCTGGGTCAAACTTGACCTGTCCGTACTGTGAAGGGAAAGAAAATTAATGGTTTGTAAACGTTAAAAATTCAAAACACAACAAGCCGAAGTCACGAGATCCCCCTGCTATGTCAGCTCAGGTGGATGTTTGCGGTGGTAAATTGCGGATCAAAAATCTCCACAGACTACATCAGACACGAAATTACCTGATAAAATGATGAAATGCTCATATCATCTGATTTCTGAATGTAAAAAGTGTGTGTTTGTGTTCCTCTAAGTGGCTGCTAAACACGGACACTCACCGGCTCGTTGAGTTTGTTCAGATTGTTGAAATCTGCGCTAACGCTGTCCGGTAAAGCATCCTTAGTGAAATGAAGCTGAAGCATTTTATTAAGTTTTTATTTTCATAAAAACATTCACAGTTACACAGACACAGTTTGCTGTCAGAGTCGCTTCCGGATTCCCGTCCGCGCATGCGCGACACAGCACACGATCGAGGTTAAAGTGCAGATCATAAGGCTGATAGTTAATTAGAAAGTTTAGCGGAAGGATTGTCGTTAAGACCATTTCTAAGACTAAAAATTGTTCAGCAAAATGAAACATCTAAATTTTTAAGATATACACAATGTTATGTGTTCAACCTTTGCAATACTACGAATGAATATTTGGAATTTATTATGTTTTATTTATTATTATGTTTCAGTATTATCATGTGCCCAATGGGACGATGGTATAACAATAAGTTTTCAATATGTCTAATCACATGACAAATAAAGTGGGCACACTAAATTATTTTACCTAAATTCTATTCGAGCATATTCTATAGTAAGTAGATATTGAAGAAACTGTTGTACATTTTTCAGTTGCATTATGATGTTTTGCATCTTTTTTTTAATTTAAATGTATATAGTTGTAAGAACGTGTAGAAAACAATAAATGCGAAAGTATGCTACTCTTGTATTGTATTGTACTCTGGGGTAGTGCAATGTCTTTTCCCTATAATTCTCCACACTTTAGTCAAATAATAACTTTCTCTCCATCAGTAATCAATTATAAGGAAATAAATTACAGTAATTTTATGTAATTTATGTGTTGTATTGTATTATTTAGTGAGCCAGTTACTATTTTTGCTGCAGCAAATGATTTAACGCAGTGTAGAAAAGTGTAAAGCATAGATAATGGTAGATATAAGCATTGTACTGTCTGGTGTTAAATTGTAGTGTGTTGTGTTGTAGTTTATATTCAACTAAAAGTATCTAATTGTAGTGAAGCATAGACGAGAATAATTATAAACAACTGTAACTATTGTATTGAGTTGGTCCTTAGTCAGCCAACATTTGCATCTGCATAATTTTATGAAAAACAACAAGCTGATGACTGAGTTATACTGTATTTTATTATTGTTGGGTGTCTTCAATTGTACTTCATTCTGTCTTTACTGCATCATTCACACCATTGGTAACCATTCTTTTGTGTTTCCTCCTTTCCTTTCCTTGCCTTGCCTTGCCTTGCCTTGCCTTGCCTTTCCTTTCCTTGCCTTTCCTTTCTTGGTTGCTGTAGTAA
This sequence comes from Brotula barbata, assembly GCA_900303265.1. Lineage (NCBI taxonomy): Eukaryota > Metazoa > Chordata > Actinopteri > Ophidiiformes > Ophidiidae > Brotula > Brotula barbata. Next base: position 149,910 of record OMNV01013570.1, read on the forward strand.
ACATGTCTGTTGTTTCCATTAATGAGTAGTGTTTTGTCTTCTTGGGGCCATAAGGAAACAGCTCTCCATTTATGACCAAAAGGAGGTAAGGAGAGACAGAGAGAGAGAGAGAGCAAAACCTTTAACTACCAGGAGCGAGAGACTTTTCAGTGCACCAGGAAATAATTTCATTGTGCCTGGAAGGCCCATCCCAGCTAAATGGGAGAGAAGATTTCCCAAACAGGATGTGTATTAATCCAGTTGATGCAGGATTTCATATTGAAACCAATTCAGATTGTCATAATATGTAAAATCACTTTCCTTTGATGGAATCTCTTGAGCTTGATCTTTTCAAGCTTATACTACATTCTTTTACTCTCAAATTGGATGTAGACCAGAGAGATGCATGGATGTTATTTTGAAGTTTGAATCGATTGAGAACAAGGACTGAATACTTTGAAATTTACATACGTGTACTTACTTTATTTTGAATTTCAACGATTAAAATTCAGTTTCAGGTTTTCTGTTGCTCTTTTACAGCCTTTGAAATTAAATATAAAAATTTAAATACAGTTATACAGATGTCATAATGCAATAATTCAAACTGAATCCGGAGTAGAATCCCGTTGTGGAAACCAGGTTAATTTTTGTTGCAAGTTGTGTTTTTATTTTAATACTGTAGTTTGTAAGTCTTTCAGTATGTGCACACGCGATTCATCGTATACAGCCTACTGCTCATATTGAAAACCTTTACCTGTGAGTCTCTCTCTTTCTCTCTCTCTTTCCAGGTAAAGTCCCCCACCCACCCACCTCCTCACACACACACGCGTGGCCCGGCCCACTTTTTAGCACATTAATACAGGCTGGGTGTGCGGTTTGGTACAGGGTGACGCACAGAGGTAGAGAGAGTCAGAAACTCAGTGTGTGAGTGAGAGAACGAGAGAGACTGAGCATGCTCCGGCATAGTGGATTGTAGCTTCACTCCTCGTGTCTTGAAGTTCACAACTCCGTGTCCATCTCTTCACTCCGGCGTCCATTCTCGTGCCTTCTCCACAGAAAGCCCACCAGTTCTTCTTCACCCGTTCTCCGCCGTGGATTAGCGCAGGAAGCGTGAATGGTTATGTAAGTTTTCCACCGGACAGCGTGATTTGTGCGGGATTTACTGCAGGGATTTAGCGAACGAAGAATTAATGACCTCACCTTTACGCACGCTTTGGTGCACTTTGGCGTAGTCTTACGCGGGTCGGCCACGTTGTGTGCGGTAGGGAAATCTGTTGCAGATTTGTGCAAATGGGCAGCTGCTATCCGTGTGCGGTAAACCGACTTGCCAACATGTTAAACCCGATGACGCTTTCATGATTATGGTGTTTTTGACACCGGAGTGGGTAAAAACTGAAATAATCACGTCAGAATCCAGATTCAGCGAATTTACTGTGACACGAAAAGTATTTAATCTCTCGATTTATTCCTAAAACTTTCCACAATTTCTCCTTTAATGCACATTAGTGTGATAGATTATTAAGTTGTAAACCTGTAATGAACGTAGTACTGTGTCAATAGTGTTAAACAGCGTCTGTCGTGTAGTCCTTCTCAGCGGCATCAGTCATGCTCAATGGCAGTTTGTAGTGACTAAACTCGTCAGTATTCCACCGTACTATCTGCTATTCAGTAAGAAAGCAGATAGTTTACAGTGTGTGTGCGTGTGTGCATGTTGTGTGTGTAAACGAGCTCCTGTTGTGACTTTACAAATGGAGTTTTGTCTCGCTTTTGCTCTTGGTGACATTTAAGTTCATCTGCATATCCCACACATAAAGTCTCACCGGTCCGCGGAACAACGGGTCCCCACGCAGCCAAAACACCTTAACAATAAGGAAAAGGGGAGAAACCGTGGGAGACGCAATTCAAAGAGGGATTCCCTCTCTTCGAGCGGCCAGGTGTGTAATAAGAACCGCATGTAACACAAAGTAAAGTCTCTGTTAATGGGTAATCAGTAAGTTTGCAGTGATTTTTGCTGGTGCTGTAGAAACTTTATAGTAGTTGTAGCTTGTTGTAAAGTGCATGGCAGCATTTTAGCAGCATTCTGGCCTGGTTATTTCCTGGCTGAACTTCCTTCTACTTTTGCTCCTCCTTCAGATGTTGAGGAAAAACGCTCAAAGAGAAGCCAGACAGATAGAACTCAAGGGGGTGGAGATGTGGGAGTAAAGACAAAGCTGTGAAGGAATGATTTGAACGTTTTACGAACAGGATGAATCTTCTCTGGAACTCTCTATTTCCAACACTCTTGTGCAATTGTGTGAACACCATAATTTGGTTTTAATCAGCAAAAGCAGGACACAGAAGGGAAGACAGAGGTTAACATTTTGCCTCAGATCACAAATGTGCATATTTCCTGTTCTACTGAGCTCGTTCTGGCAGTCAGCATTACACATACATTGGTTTTGCATGATTTCCCGTGTCACCTTGTGTTTTCGCTTGTGTTTTCGTGACAAAAAAAAAAACAAAAACGTTTTTTTGGAGACCAGACACACTTGTCGGAGATGCCGCCTGGTGAAAAATCTTGTGCTGTGTGACCCCCTGTCGCTGATCAGTCATGTAGTGTGCAAAACACAACACAACGCAAATGTTTGTATATGCGGTCAATTACGGTTTTAAACTTTCAAGACGATAAATCGGAATTGGCTAAAATCGGTAGTGGCACGTCAGACTTAAGAAAAATCGTTACTCAGAATCAGCAATTGCTATCGGTGCACCTCTAATACTAACATACTTACGTACATGATTTGTCCAATTGTCAATTGCATTAAGGTGCATGCATGATGTTTGATGAATGATGAAGTGTGATTATGAAGCAAGAACATTGGTCAGGATTAGTTGATAAGCTAGCACAGAGATAACATGGAATATTTCTTAGCTGAAACTTGTAATTATAAATAATTAAGTAACCGTATAACAACATATAGCTGACTTTATAGAAAATTAGAATTGTTGACAATTATTGTCATTTTGAAATCATCTTTTTTGAACACCTGGCATTTAAGATAAACTGAAACGATGCAGGACTCGTTAGAGGAGCGCTGTAGCCAGAGAGACTTCGACTGTTGGAAAAGCAAGAAGCAGCTGAGCTACCCTGATGTAGTCTACTCTCTATGTAGCCACCTGACTAACCAGGTTGTATTTTATCCCAAAGTCAGCGTTGCAGGAGAAATAATTGAGACACCCTCAATTGATGGCTCTTTTGCTAATCGTAGTGTTAGCAAACTAGCATGCTAACACTAACTTGAACACACCAACAACGGCAAGATGATAACTGATACAACAACAGTAGCAGTAGCATAGTGTACAAATGTAAAAGCTATACTCTAGTATAAATCATTGATATTTGAAAATAATAACTTTTACAAAAAACTGCTGTGCATTGTGAGATTTCCTTATTCTATGCAACACCTTCAAAATTGTTCAAATTAAGCTCAGTTTGGCTCGAGTTAATTTTTTAAGCCGAACCCTAATGTATTTTTTGTAATTCAGCTTGGTAAATTTATTTGTTTTGAGTTTATTTGTATATTTGAAGAAAGTAAAATATTATAACTTAAAAAGTGGGAAAACAATTTTCCCATTTTTTTTTTGTGACGGGAAAGATACAAGAGAGGGTAGGCCTTATTTAACAGAATATCTTTTGTCATATAAAGCCCTCAAGTATTTGTACTTGTATTTCAGTAAAGGTCATTAATTGGTACTTTTTAAAAATGATTTCATGTCCTGCCGTTAGTGTTTGGTGTATTAGTGTTAGCAGCTGCCTAATACAACCACTAATACGAGGGAAAGGCTAAAAAGTCACTGAAAAATAATTGACCAATTGTTGTTTGTATCCCCCAATTAGTTGATTAATACGTTCCAATTATCGCTAGATTAGTTGATTATCAAATAATTATTACTTGCAGCTCTACTGTCACCGTGTGGTTATAATCTGTAACATGGTGATCAGGACACAGAAGATCTTGAAATCTTGAATCTTAAAGAAATATTGTGAAGTTATGACCTATCACTTGTTATTATTTGTTATAAATTATGTATTTTGTTGTGTGGGAGATGTAGAGTAATCATGTGGAGATCAGGTTTGTCGTCATAACATCAGAACTTTCTGGATGTAAATGATTTTGTGGAGACTATACCCAGACTTGTTTTTCACCTTTGTGTCCGAATGAATGATATACATACCAATGGCCAACACAAGTGTGTGGGTGTATATACTGTTATACTGAAGGCCTAGGCCTCAGCAAGAAGGGGCCATAAACTACATGACAGACAAGGAATGCAGCCCCCAGCTAGAGAGCCGAGGAGCTGACCCCCCTCACGCACACACATGCACACACACACACACACACACACACACATACCCATTGGGAAATGAAAAATCCCCTCTTGAAACTTGGTCCCTAATCTCTATCCACCAGGCACATCTTTGATGTGGAGCCCCCCCGTCCTCCTCCATCTACCCTTTTGTGGGGCCCCTCACTCGCTGCCCTCGGTCCTTCCCTTTTCCACTTTTTCTAATTCACTGTATGCCTTTTGTTTTTCTCTAAAGCCTTAAAGGTGCTTTCAGAAGGATACATGTATAAACAATTTGATGCGGAGAACTGATGTCCGGGTAAAGATGTAGAAACTTGAGTGGATCCAAAATATCTGTTAATTGATCAATTTATGTTGTGCATTGTATGTTAAGGAAACGGGAGAGGCAGGTCATAAACGCAAATCAGGAGAAACACGCTCTAATATTTAAGTTTTTACATGCAAAAAAGTTTTGTTTATCTTTTGAAGTCAATCACATAAATTTTAAACGTGTGCTGATAATATAATTTGACTCAGATAAAAGATTATTCTACATTGAATAGAATCGAACTTGGGCGTTTGTTGTTTTCTAAGCCTGTATTTCTCAAAAATTTTATGTCATGTCTAAGAGCAATGTTAATTATTAATTGCATATTTGTTTTTATTACATAATCAATGAATTAAGGAAAATATTTGATAATGTACGTGTGTTGTATACCAGTTATGTTGTGCTTCTAAGTGCAAATCAAGCAAATTGTATAAATATCATTATTTGTAGCAACCCTCACCTTGCCTTACCTGTGCTCTCTGTCTGAGCTATTATGGTCTGGTCTGTTGGTGAACACTGGTCCGGGAGCTAATGATTAATTGATTGGTAAGAAGCTGCAACTCTTGTTGTTAAGAAATATCTTCCAATTTGTCTGCCTAGTAGAAATATTAGTTTGGCTCAGTGTTATGAACTTGACTTCGATTCAATTGAATCCAAGTTGATTTGACATAATCACATAAGACTTTGATGACAACACAGCCAGCTTGTGCCCTATGCATTAAGGGGTGAGTGCAGGTTTAGTTGCACATCACCATCAGAAAGCAGTGGAATCCGAATGATGAGTAGTGTTGACAGCCGTTTGTCGGCTCTGTGTCTGTCTACAGGTGAATGGCCAAGTGTGTGGGGACAGGGGAAGGTGTTGAACTTTCACCTCTCTTAGACTGGTATAGGGGGGTTGCCAGTGGATTGTTAGTAACAGCGGAGAACAGAGGGGAAGTTTGCCAAGGTAATCGTAACAACCACAGTCTCTCACTTTGACAGAAACTTCCAACAGCGGCAAAGGTGTATGTGTGAGAGTAGTCAACGCATTGTTAACGCGGTGCAGCAGAGCACGTTTGCGCATTAAACCACAACTTAGCACCAGATGATTATTGTGCCGTGTTTTTGTGCTATCTAAAGAGCGCAGTATTCAGAGGAGTGTTACAAATGCGCCTGTGCACTTTGCTTGTTAGTCACAGGGATGCGGATTTAATTCAGTAGAGTGGGGAAAAAACAGTAAACCAAATAAAAGTGGGACAGAATCATGCACTGAGTCCAATGCTAAGTTTCACTTTCTTGTGTTCCAAAATAAGGAAATGTGCTGGGCCCTTGGTGCGTATTATAAATCTCTCCATTACTCACAATTTTGTCAATTTAGTTACTTTCTCGTGCTGCACATTCAGTGATGATGTTTGGCATAAGCACTAATCTCTGCTGTTCTAGTGTTACTAGTGCTAGTTAGTGAGATAGCTGTCCATTAGCTAAAGAAACAGACACACACACACCTTTGTTTTAGATTTTTTTGGTATTTCAGCTTTATTATCATAAGTTTAGTAGAGAGATAGACAGGAACGACAGGGCAGAGAGAGTGGTGGACATGCAGTAAAGGGAACAGGTCAGAATCAAATGTGTGCCGCTGTTGTATGTGGAAATGCGCCTCACCAAATAAATAATCGGGGAGCCACATACCAAGCATTCCTTAAAAGTGTTTTTATAAAACAAACCTTCAAGCATGCATGTAGTGTAAGAAAAAATGCACTCATACAAAGGGAGTCACAAATCCATCACTCGGAAAGAATGCACAGGTAGAGAACATGCTCACACCATGTACATATGCACACACACAAGCATACACAGGAAGCACCCAAACAGGTCTGTGTATCTGTTTACCTCAGGTTCTGTATGGACATGTCAGATCTGCTCCTCCTGATCACAGTCAACTGTAAAAGTTAACATCCTCTGTTGTCCCCTTTTACTCTGTTACCTTTAATGTTTCTCTGCTTTTCTCTCGTGCCTTAGTGCTTTGTTCATGTGTATCTTATTTGCATTCCTTTGGCTTATTTTTTGATAAACATCCCAACTTTTACTGCTTGATTACGAAAACAGGAACTTGTGTTCTCAATATTAATTTACATCATCAGAGCAAAGACAATGCAGACTTGAAACTGTGATTGCTAATGTATGATATCAAGTCATTAGAGCACAGTTATAATTAGTAACACGAGCACTTGCTGCATTCCATCTAGATGTGTCAGTTCCTGGTCCCTGATGTTGTTCATACAGGTTTCTGACATGACTAATTTGATTGGCGCCATCATCACTTCATCATCAACTGTCAGTTTGACGTATCTTATTATCTTACTTTCTCTTGGCACGGTGGTTAGCACTGTTGCCTCATAGCAGGAAGGTTGTGGGTTTGAATCCCAGAGTCGACCTTCGAACCTTTCTGTGTGGAGTTTCCATGTTCTCCCCGTGTCTCCGAGGTTTCCTCCGTGTGCTTTGGTTTCCCACACTCACAATAAGATGTATGTTAGCTTAATCACTCCTGCCGTTGTCCCTGACCAAGGCAAAGGTAGAAGATCTGGAGTTGGCCTCTGGGCACTGTTGTGTGTGTGTGTGTGTTTGCATGTGTTGCAAACACATGCCCACTGCCCACTGCTCCTCATTGAGGATGGGTTAAAGCGTAGAGAGTTAAATTCCCTAAGGGGATCAATAAAGTACCCTTCTTCTTCTTCTTCTTCGTAGGTGAGCCTAGGGGCAAGATCAATGTCACTGGTCAGTTGGTATCATGTGATAATGAAATTTCATGCTTGTTTTTCATTTTTTGTGTGTAAATAATAATGATAATGATACATTTTATTTGACAGTGCTTTATACAGAACTCAGAGATGGCGCTGCGTAAATATGCTGTGTGGAAAGCTTGCCACAGTGATGTCATTAGGAACTAGCGTAATTTCTGCTTAAAATGGACATATCAGTAATAGCACTGGTTGTCATAATGGGTAAGTTTTGAGTCGAGTTTGTCCGATAAAGCTGATAGGCATTAAGAGTAGCGTAGCCATGGTGTCACTTTTGGGGGAAAAGATCATTTTGACACAAGTTTCCAATCTTTTGAATTGAAATAGCTATGACTGACATGAATGGCACCATATTTACACTGCGCCACAAAGTGGTTTCGCCACTGAAAAGGAAACTTGCGGTATGGTTCTGTACTTTCCAAAATTTTGTGATCGGATGTCCCTCACAGACGTGACATCATTGAGGGACATACATCCATTTTACAGAGTTAGACAAGTCTGCACTCCAAACACTCAAACCACTGTTTGAATTATCTTTCCTGTAATGTGTTGGTAATGGTCTGAATGGTGTGCATTGATGCAAGCTCTGTGGTGATTAGTGGGGAAATCGAATGGCAGAAATTCTCAGATCTTTTCTCCGACTTCGCCTACTCTCCTTTGTCTCTTACAAGATCTCTCTTCCTCCTTCACGCTCCATTGACCTTCAGTAATGCTCACTCAATACTCAACATTCTTATTATTACGGCCGGTGAACTCTTCTTTCAACCTCCACAAACAGGTGTGCAATACACACAGTCACACGGCTGTCAGGTGCTGCTCTTACAGGTTACGTTCCATTTACATGCATTACAGTTACTCATTTGAGTGAATTTTTCTCGCGCTGAGTAAAAGACCTGTATGACCAGGTATGTAAACTTCTCAATAGTAGTATGCTGCCTCAGTATGGGCAGACTCGCCTCATAACTACAATTACACAACCTGTCATTTATGCTCCAAGTGCTGCAGAATCCTATTGATTCTGTGCATGCATACTGCTTTAATCGCAGTGAGGACAAATACATGTAAATATGCTTTGTGTGATTTCCTCTAGGGTAACTGCTTTGTCTACTTATAAAACTTAGCTGTCATTCACATCAAAAATCTCTTCTAAATGTCACATCTATTCAACAAGCACAGTAAATTGAGATTTGAAAATGTCTGGCTTAATCGCTGTTTGCCTTATATCACAGCGAGGACTCATGTAAATGGGCTATACGAATAAGAACACATGACCTCCTAATTAGCTTGGTAACAAAGCTCTGTTTTCTCCCTGTGTTTCTGACTGTTTCCTGTTTTGTCTCAACCAGGTTTGAAAAAGAATTAGGACAGACACAGGACCAATTGACCGTGACCGTGATGCCTTCCAACAACTACTCTGCTGCTATCATGGAGGAGAGCAACAACATGACTGCCACTGTGAGTATACATACACACGCATACACACAAAGGTTACACAACAGCCAGGACAGGAAACAGCCTTCCCCTTCCAATGTGTGAATGGAAAGAAACAAGTTAAAGCCACATAATCTACCCAAACCACATCCCTCTCATTACCACACCATATACGCACACACACACACACTCCTCGACACTCCCCTGAAGTTTCCGGAGCCAAATGTGGTTTAAGAGAGTGTGTGTAATAATGCCAAGGCAGTTGTTCTGACAAGAGTGCCAGTCATATTATATGGGTCTAATTGAGAATGCATGTGAGATATGAGGGCATGTGCCACATGCACACACACACACACACACACACACACACACAGAGACATACACCCAAAGAGAGAACACAGCTGCATCTGCACAAAGGAAATGGGGGATGAGGGATGAATGGGGGTGGAGACAACACGT
>OMNV01013571.1:2500-21348 GCA_900303265.1 Brotula barbata
ATGGAATCGGGCAGAAACTCCACCGGACTCTCCACGGCTGCAGTGGTGGCCATCGCCTGTAACACGTTTGTTGCCATCCTCCTCCTGCTCCTGTTCCTGATCCTCCTCCGAGCCTGCAGGATCCCTTCCAGCCCGGACCGGCTGCCTGTGCTGACACCCAGCACGGGACAAGGCCAGCAGAACGAACACAAGCACCTGCTGACCTCCTGACTCATGTAGCACGGACCGTGGGCCTCAGAGGAGGAGGAGGAGGAGGAGGAGGAGCAACACTCTCCTCCAGCCATCGTTTTTCTAAGATGGTGAGGAGCTGAAACGAAGCTCGCAAAGATACTGACATATAAATAAAATATATTCAAAAAGGAATTGTGGGAGATTTTGTGCGAGAATTTCATGTTCAGTTTGACCAAAAAAAAAAGCAATTTCCTTGATTTTAATGATAGGAGTGAGGAGATCCGTGAGCCTCCTCCACGGTTACCTCTGCTCCCATCATTTAAGCCTTCAAACGCTGGGGAATGAATCTAAACTTGGGAGGCCACTATACCACACAGAAAAGGCATTAAAAAAAACAACAACACATCACTACATGCATTATTTTACATATCATATTTTTCATTGCCCTGGATTATAATTTTCCCAGAATGCATGCCGATATATTTGTTATCTTTGTAAAATCTTATCATCTGAGTAGCATTAAAATGTCTTAAAAAGTCTTTGAGGATGGTTCATGTAACTGTCATTTTGCAGCTGAACTTTTATAACTGTGCCTGTTTTATGTAAATGCTGCCATGGACACACACACACTCGCACACACACAAACGACTACACAGAGAGTTGCGTGTTCTGCATGCAAAGTGTGCCCGGTCTGTTGTTTGGGCTTTCTAAATTTATCCTCCCACTTTCTGCTCTCCTGTAAAAGAGAACAGAGGCTTCAGGCTGCGTGGCGTGGAGTGTTTGTCTGATTGTCATAAATACGGCCGCTCGGTGAGGCACAGTGCCCCCCCCACCCTCTCTCTCTCCCTCTCTCTCTCTCTCTCCCTCTCTCTCAAGGTGTTACATAAGCTGAGCTCTGTGTCCTTTTCATTGCGGCCCTCATGCTGGCATCTGCTCACGTCGGCAAGTGAAGGCGCCGACGCTGCAACGCTGTCGCACGCAGTTTAGTGTAATCGTATGGAATTCTACAATCTACCCCTCTTTTCTTCTCACACACCACAAAACACCCATCTGTGAACCGTGTCACTGCCGTGGCAACTTCAGACTCCACAAATGTTCTAAAAGGTTTCAGAATCGTGTGACCGATTTGTTTATTTTGCACGTTTCGGCGATATGTGCCGTGAACTCTCCACGTCTGCTCGTCGGCCCAGCTCGCACGGATCGTTCAACGTCACGCACCGGTGATACGCGGCATAATGGGAGCCTCCATGGCTGGAAGTGTCCTCTGATGGACGACTGCTCTACTTAGGGAAATTGTAACATTTGTCTGCGGCCCAGACTAAATGAAGCATTTGTGACAGAATCGATCGACAGCAAGGCAACATCAATCGAAAGCGGTCGGCAAAACGGCGTAAAAAAACAGTGATTAGCCCGACCAGGCAATGTTAGCTCCATAATCACTGGTTAGTGACTTAGTGACTGAAATACAGATGGAAACAGATGGAAGTGAAGCAGCTCCAATATTACAAAATGTCCTGTTTTTCAGGTCATTTACATCCAAGTTAGTCTGACATCACGTTCTGCTCGCTACAATGATCTTGCTGATTCTTTAAGATTGTTGTGCATCATCTGTGAGATATAACAAATAAAGTTAACATAAGAACACCATTTTACAGTAAAACGTCAACCAAACGCTTCCACATGAAAGTCCTATCGTACTTGTATCTAAGTAAACTGATAAAAGTGACGTTTTGGAAACTCGCCCGTGTATCGCTTTAAATCCAGCTGAACGACAGAAAATAGAGCACATGGAGAAAAATGGAGAAAAAGGAAAAATAAAGCGAGGCAGGTCCATGACTCACGGTGAAGTCCTCCCCGTAGATGGGGTATTAAAAGGCCTCCGGCTCATCACTGGATGACTGCCCAGGACTGCGTGTGCCAGCCCAAGAGAAGTCGTCTGGATATGGCCCATAAAGGCTCAATCTGCGACACTCGTTTGTCTTCCTGCTCACTTGCTGTATCGGCCCTGTGGCCTGACCGACTGATACGGCACATAAAGTGCTGTCATCGTTGAATGGCTGCTTATATAATCCATTGCAGCTGCCCGTTTGCTTGCTTGTCAGATATGCGTCGAGCGTTGCGGTGTAAATAAATCAATATTTATTGTGAAAAATCGTTGAGAGCGGAAGAGAGGACGGAGAGCAAGTTTTAAAAAATATATATATCTGAAATAGATCGATTGGTCAACTTGTCATCTTTTAAAAAAAAAATGATTACAAGCACTAATTAATGAAAAGTTCATGGTGGCCGCTTCAGGATGGGTTCGGCTCGGGTTCCCTCAGCAGATTGAGCACCTTCTCCATCTTGGCTATTTCCAATTCAGGACCCTTGGGCGGCTCCTGACCCTTCTTGACCTACACACACGCAGACACACACCACAAATCACGTTAGCAAAACATCAAGCACTCGCACGAGGAGACCACAAACCCGTTAATGTGCAACACGATAGGAATACAAAACACAATTAGCGCTGGAAATGGATGCAGGTCGGTGGAGGAGAAGGCGGCTCCTGTTACTGCCCGACAGTTTTGGTGTTCTCCACATTGTGCTGTGAAGACGTTGGTTTGTTTGTTAGGGAAGCTTTACTAGGAGCAGGTTAATAAAGATAAAGACTTAAAGACACCACCAGGCAACAACGAGATAATGATCATCATGATTCTCTCTCTCTCTCTTTCTCTAATGGCTGCGGTGCCTGAAGTGGTAGCGATACTTTGGCTCCACAAAACTTGATGGCAGCCCCGAGTGTGTTTGGCTGTAGAGTGGGAGTGTTGCTGCAGTTCAGGACTCACCGAATGTTAGCTTACGCCAAATCAGAGCATAAATCCTTCGTAGCTACGACCTAATGATCTCCTTCCAAAGCTTTACCAAGTCATGGCCACGCCACGGTTATCTCTTGCCCTTTCGTGATAAACTGTGGTCACACGTGTTGTAGCCCCTCCTCTTTAGTGGTTCTGCGATGATGCATGAGTGCGTATGTTCACACTGAACTGGACTAATTCAATAAGTCCTAAAGAATCTTGTTTCTTTATGTTCATTTGCATAACAGAATACTTTGTTATTAACACCCTCTCACATGCCAAGTTCCTCCCAGTGCTGGAGCGTGTCCTCGCATGACACCTTTTCACTTCTCGTGGCCCTGTTCTAAAGTTGGGAGAGGATACGGTGAGGGGGCTCATCCGAGCAGACAGCTGCTATCTCCAGCTATGCCAGCTAATATCTCTGCTATGACGAATGGCTCAATAAAGCTGGATCCACAGCAGACAAGAGAGGCTGAGTGAGCACACAGCGGCTCTAAAAATTCATGAAATGTCACGAGTAATCAAATCAAACAGTCATTATCTCCAAGATCTCAATCGGAGCCGCTATCTCTCGTCGCATTAGGATGGACACAACAGCAGTAAAACCCAAGACTTCCTCTGTCAATAAGGGTAAGAGAGCCACTATGGGGTTTCCATATTTAGACCATCGATGGTGCACGGTCTGAGGCACCCCAGCGCCTGGTGTTTTGGGGCCTGGCCGGGTCCACTTTGCTAATTAGGTGGCGTGTGATCTCAACGCAGGGCGTAAAGTGTTGGAATTTAGGCTCCTGATCAGAAGTATGTTTTAGGCTGTACGTGAATCAAACCAATCAGAGCATCATGTGACATTCACCGTCAGATCCACGTGTACCCGGACGTGGTCCATGGCTATTTAGACGGTGGAGACTAGACTTGGTGTAACAGGGCAGACTGTGCTCATTAAATATCAGAAAAACAGGGCACAGTGATAGGCATGGGTGCAAGTGTATATATTTACACAACGTGGGCGCAAAAATGCACCAGTCGTATGCTTAGCGATGACACTTGGACAGAGACCGTGTGCTGCTTTGTGTGGGGTGTAAGATATGGAGCAGAGACCAAGACCTTCCTGAATTTAGTCAGAAAATGAAGTTACAGCTTAAAAAGACACAAGGCAGCAGCAGTGGACAGCGGTCTCAGTGGTAAAACATCATCTCAGTGTACCAGAATTCTTACATAACCTGACTGAAATACATGATGATGGTCAGTGAACTGCTTTTTTTCCTCAAAACTATAGATAGAAGATAAATTGATTATCAGTTTATAGAGCTACTGAGAAACCTGAAAAATGAACTGCTGTGTGTGTGTGTGTGTGTGTGTGTGTGTGTGAAGTTCACCATGAAGTACACACACACACACACACACCATTAGTCATCATGAAATGTAACCCAGCAGGCTTCCAACTGGGAAATAAGAGCAACTGACAATAACATTGGTGATCTGTGTGCAGGACACTGTGCCAATATTTAAGATAATGGACCCCCATTCCATTTGTGATTATAGTGTGCCAACTCATATTATCATTTAAGACACCTTATCGATAATATTTACAGTGGATGCTTGTCGCTGCTTTCCAAAATTCTCCGCGTGCTGCCAATGGTCTTGAACCGTGCAATAATTTTCCTGTTCTGTCAGTCTAAGATGCTACGTCGCTAATGAATTAGCACCCACACTGTATCGTTATATTGTATGCTAAGCTGGAGACTTGCCAGTTGTACTTTCCATTCTAGGTCTGATTAAAGCGTGTATAATGCCCAGATGCAAATGCACTGAGGTGAATGATGTGGCCGCTCAGCTGCCTCCAAACAGGCCCTGATTAAAGTGTGGTGACTCAGTGGGCCATTTGGTTTCCTTTTGTGTTAACTAAGGCCAATGTGATTACTGCACGCCTGATTAGCAACGGAGCGGACAATGACTCATCAAAGAGAATAGATGACGGAGACACGATGCCTTTACTGGACAGCTACGAGGTTTCACTTGGTTTTGGGGCGTTTTTGCCTCCTGTGTAAAGTGACAGGAAGCGTCGAGATGGAGGAGGAAATCCTACATTTTTGAAGTTTGTTTATTTTGGTTAGTTTTTGTTGACTAAGCCGAGTGTAATTTTTTTATATATCCATGCACCATTCGAACTGAGCTGAGTAGTGCTTATGTGTGCACACACACCTGTATAACATACAAACGTACGTAGCTGGAATAAATATGAGCGCACGTGGATGTGAGTCTTACCTTGGGTTTGATACGGAGGTTAGGGGAGAGTTTGAAACTGGTGACGTAGCTGTGTTTACCGCCCACCATGATTATTGGATGGACAGGATTAAACGCAAGGTGTGTCAGCTTGGTTGGCTTCTTGTCGGTCACTACTGTCTGCCGGCAGAGAGCCTCAAATCGGTTGATGCCCAAGTCGAACACGTGAATCTGGAAAACAGCAACGGGATCAAACCTGTTAAGGTCAACATCAATCCCAAAACCAAATATGACCACGTTTACCTCCAAAAAGTACTGTTGTTAGACATGCTGTACATATGCCATACCACATGCATTCTACTTCTATATGTTTATATAGAAGTAGAATGCATGTACTTCTACTGCAGGTTGGACATTTCTAGAGATTTTTACCTTTTCATCCATGCTGGTTGGTTTGCCAACCTCTTTACTTAAAAAGTTAAAGACTGATTTTCATAAAACTTGGTGGGCAGGTTGAGCATCTTCCATGGAGGAGGTATTCGTATTTACACATCTTTACACATAGTACTATGTGCTATGTGTAACAAACAAACAAATCTTACTGATCACTATTTACACACACGTCATCAAATTTGTCTCATGAGAAGCATCTACTAAATCTGTTATTGGTGTGAGACTGCTAGCTGCCCTTTAAAGTGTGTGTGTGTGTTTGTCTTCAATATGAGAAGCAGGACAGAAGAGCACAAGCCTCTGCAGGGAAGCAAGCCTGGCCATCTGGTACAAGACAGGGTGTTTCCATTCACTCTGTGCACATGCAGAGCTGAGTGTGTGTGTGTGTGTGTGCGCGTTGGCAGCCCCAAGACAAAATCATCGGCATCTCATCCAGAAGAAAGTGGATCACAGATCTTTTTTCAGCTTAAGTGCATTTAGGCGACAAATAACCCCTCAGCCTGCGCTCAGCCCACTCCTTTTAGCAGGAGGAAGACTGTCTAGGCCACCAAGATCCACAGAGTCTGTGCGTAACACCATCACACACACACACAGCACCGCAGCAAAGTCATCACACCCCCTAATTCATCGCATTCAAACCGGATCTGACTTTGGGTATCATGGAATAAAACAACTATTGTAAACGGGGTGTTTTCACTGTAAATAAGCTAAGTATGATGTCATAATAAGCTGATATCTTTAACAACAGCATGATATCAATATGGATCCTAGTGTCCAGTGTGGAATATGTATGAAATATGTGAAATGTACTGTATGGTACGTATGTCATATTAGTTCTGTTCTTGGTAACTGTAGTTAAAAATAAATATATTAAATCAAATATGTTTGAATGGACAGGTAGTCACATATACGTGGTTGTTAATCGATCATTTTTGGTTTCTTTTTTCTGTATCTCTCCCTTGCATTTTTCATTCTGTTCTCATCTGCGTCTTGTTTGCGTCACCGTTTCTCCTGCCAATGCTTATGAGCTGCTGTGGCACCAAATTTCCCTTGTGAGGGATCATTAAAGTTCATCTCGTCTCATCTCATTATCTGTCTCTATCAGCAGGATTGCTTCAAATGTTATGACTTGTTTTTCATGAAATCTGGCAGGCCTGTTGAACGTAGACCAGAGAAGAACGCGTTACATTTAGGGATGGTTGGCTTGATCGTGGTACTGTAATAACCCTTTTTACAGTCCGTGTTATAGAATCAAAATTCCAAACTGAATAGCTCGGATCATTTCACATCCATCCATATGGGCTCCCCATTCATGACTAATTAGATTTTCATCGTTTTCATCCTGTTTTTTTTTAGCTCCTCATAAAATGTTGGTTAGATTAGCTGCATCTATCTATCGATCTATCTATCTATCCAGTTGTATATTTATTTTTGACACCTGCATACACCCACATTAGGCTTCATTTACTATACCAAATATATTTATTTGATATTTACGCAGAACATAGATGAATGAATAAATAATTAGTGGTATTTATCAATTGCATTGCTCTCAGGTTTAGGTTGTTGTCAGATCTGACAGTCTGACCAGCCCAGAAGGCAGGTATTAAAACAGATGTATGTATGTTGATGAGATTAGGAGGAGCTACACATAGAGCAAACGTTGGCTGTGAGGATAATCTTCAGGGGAAAACCCAGAGTGCTCATTTTTTTCAACTTGACACAAAAGTTCCTTCACTGTCATCTAAGATGGAGAGGCGAGGGCACAGAGATTTGTTTGCACTGCACAGCTCAGTGTCATTCTTACACCTCAGCAGGCCAGCCGAGTCATTATCCTTATGAACACACACACACACACGGTTGTGTCTTTGACATTTAGCATTATGACAGCACGGCGGCAGCAGTCCAGGTTGTCACCCACAGTAAATACATGTCAGGAAGTACACAACTCACAGTACACCGACTCACTCAGTCTCTGTCACACACATGTCAGAGAAATGACAAATGTACTGCAGAGAATCTGTTATCTGGGGTACACGGAGCAGCATCAGGGGCAGACTGGGCTGACAGTCTAGGAACTGTGACTAAGTTCTCTTTGACTTTAAAGTCTAAGAGTTAAGTCCCTTGAACAAACAGAAAACAGATATTCAGTTCAACCAGTCCAATTCTGTTACACTGACAGGAGAAAATATTAAATTACAATCAGTACATGGCATACTGTAGTAAAGAACAGTTTACTGAATTGAATTCTTAACTTACTTAAGAATCTGTGTATTAAAAATTAATGACCTTGATTAACTTACTTTCGCCTCTATGCTACTTAAAAATGACAATTTAAGCTTGCAAAATAAATACCAACTGATGACCTTTTCATGAATTAAATAAACTGCTTTGGGCCCAGTTTCACTTTTTTATTCCTGTCATAGTCGTATTGTTCCCCAAACAATAAACCTTTGGTCACCACAGATTGACATTGCTGTGAATGTTCATTTACTTCTCATTTGTCATCCTATATGTTTTTAAATTGCCTTTGCACTTTGTAATGTGACCGCCAAGCATTATCTTACTAATCTCTAAAATTTGGATGATATACACGTACATGCATGCACGCACACACACACACACACACACGCATGTAAGTCATGTACAGTGCTCAGCTGGCAGTTCCTCCGCGTCAACCTCCCTCTATTTCACTTGGCAGAGTGAACAGGAAAAGCTCAGCACTGTGGACGTTATAGTCTGGCACAGATGGGCAGGGACATACACACCGCGTTGACAAACTTTGCTGCCGTGCGATAAGAAAGGTGGAATATTCATTCAGTTCATTTTTGGGTGGAATTGAGACCAGCTTTCTGCACTCATCTACATTAGCCCAGCATCATAACGACATGTGAGGAACCGATATTAGGGTATTAAAACAGGTGGCAGGTGCAGCTGTTTGTCATAATGTGTTCTGCCAGCTAAATGTCACACATGGAGGAAGCTCGGTGTGTGTGTGTGTGTGGGGTGATAAGATAACTGATACTGCAAACGAAGCTCAGCAAAACATGGCCCATTATGGAGACCTAATTGGGACAATGTAAATGCTGTATGATTACCTAACATCTACATCGTAAAGTAAGCCAGTTTTAATTTGGTGATACTGATGATGAATGACTGAACACAGTACAATATAAGACCACAAACTGGTCAGGTCCAGCTGATATGAGACGGCCCATAAAGCTCAGTCCAAAGCTGTGTAACGTACTAGCTTGGAAGGGTCCAACCGTTATTAAACTGTATTACTGTCCAGTGTAAATCACTTTCAACTGTATGGATTTTTATGTCTTTATATGCATGTTTTTAGCTTGCTTCCTTTCCTCAATTTTTCCTTAAATACAGAATAAAGCATTTTGAGCTGCATTCAAAGGTGCTAAACCAAATAAAGATTGCTGTTTCACTCTTACGTTTCCATCTGTGGTGACAGCAGCAAACACAGTGGAGGAATATGGAGCCCACACGACGTCTCCAACTGCTGCGTTCAGGTCGAAGGAGAACATGGGAGTGCTGGAAACACACACAAGACATCAAACTGAAAACACGGAAACTTCCTGTTAAACTCCATCAAATCCTTGTTACAGTGTGCCTATGAGATGCCAATAATCATCATTAAACGTTAAGACAAGACGAGAGACAACTCATTGTAGAGTTGTCTCTACAATGAGAATGTATATACACTTCTGGACCAGTTCATTAAAAAACAGATATGAAATCAATACGTCTTGTTCGCAGACACTACTGAGACTGTAACTGTTACATAGTACTAAATTTATATAAATCCTGTATTTCAATATATTATATAGTCTATATTATACCTCCTAAAACTGACGTCTGCTTTTAAGCCACACAGATTAAGGTCAGAGAATGAGTCTCTGAGAATGAGTGAGTGAATTTGTCTTACGGTTTCCCAATGCTGTAAGAATGTTCTGAATCTGCACCAACATTTCGAGGTTGAAGCAAAAAGTAATCCTGTAAATTGCACATAAATCCAGCAGAATGCACAATAAACCTATTGTATCCCCCTCAGTTCACGTGGTTCTCCCTTACAGATTCTGTGCCTGATGTGCCTCAGATGACAGGAAACCCGCTCCCAGGTCTCTGCCCGTTTGATACATTGTGTGCACACCTGGAGTCACAGAATGAATCCAAAACAGGGCACACAAAGCTGAGTCAACATGGCCAAGATCATTCATGAAGGGGAATTTTCAAGAATGCATAATCCATAAGAAGAATGTAGACTAAATGATGGTCGAGTCAGAGCTTCAACAATTCATAAATTATGGCAAAGCTTCGCATAAAGGGCTATGGTGCAACTTTAGAACAGCAAATTTAAACAAAGTTAAATAATTTGTTCAGTTTGCTGATACAGGATTGTCTAAGTTTGCATGACTGCTTTAAAGGATGAAGCAGCCTCTGAAATCGCACACACATCCAAGCAGTCCAGAGTGTAATGTGTGAAAGTTGGCAAGTTTGAGCCAGTGAAGCTCCCTCTGTCATCCAATATGTCGTGGATGGTTATTGGATGTTATGGATCACCCTTGAAAATCCAGCCTCTTATAATGAGTAAATAATTACTATCATTATTCAGTCAGGCTGCCTGTGTAGACAAGATGTGGGAGGCACTCAGGGGTAGATGAAACACTCCAGGAAATTAATATTGGGTCCACTGTGCATCTATGAAGAAGATCATTATCTAACGATTACAGCTATGATGAGGATTCTTTGCAGTTAGTATTCTGTAACTAAGTCAAAATGTCTTGACAGACATGACAGCTACCTTGATATGGCTGTGGTACTAAAATAGACTAAAGCCAGGCTATAGTCAGGTTGATTGAAATACAGTGTTGACGCAAGAAATTAACATTTACTCGATCGGATCCTGTGCTAATTTACAGCCACCCCTCTCTGTGTATACACAAGCTCACTCACTCCATGGGAACCTGTTTGTCATTTGAGCTGATCCGATACATTGACCTTACATCTATCTAAAATTAATAAAAGTGTACTGAGCGTCTGTATAAAGGGCCCATAAAACAACCATATTTAATAGGACATCCCTGTGTAAATTGCAGATAATTTGCTGCGCATGGTGGAAAATATCGTCGTCTCCATCTGCACTTGATGGCTTAAGAGATCTGCAGACAAAATGTATAAACACATACTCTACTGGAATGTGGAAGTGTACATCTAAATATAGTGGTGTATGGTTTTCAAGGCATTATCTGAGCAAACACAACCTCCAAAGCAACAAAAGTTGCACACTGACAGCTGATCCCACCGTGCAGCGGTAATTACGAACTGTTGTTGCAAACAGATCTTGTTTCACAAAGCTCCTCACAGGAAGATGGAACATCCAAAGAGGATCACAGTATCCCACTCAGATCCTACAGAAACCCCAACCAGCTCGGCGCTCATCGTACAGAGAAAAACATGATGTCTCACTGGCTTCTCATCTGTGAAAGCTGCGAATGGAACAGCCAGCCGAGATGAAAGGACTACATCAGCCACACTGGGGATTTAACCTAGTCTATCTTGAACCTGGGTCTGTGTGGTGCACCACCTGAGCAGCTTAAAATAGCTCTACCGAGGAGTTCAAAGATCTCAGGATATCCTTTGACAAACAACATTTAAAATAATGCACAAGTGGAATACCTGGGCTCAAATAGATAAATGAGTACATTAAAACTAAGACCACCGACGACGAAAACATCTTTATATGGACTTAATATATTGAATTCAGGTAATAAGTCAACTTCTTTAACTTCATCTTTTATCTTACTTGACGTTGTGATCCCAGATCTTGACAGTCCAGTCTATACTACCGGAGATGAAGACCTCTGGGTGGAAGTGGTTCCACCGGACAGCCTCCACTGCTGCACTGTGGGCATCATAGGTGTCCAGAAACTGACTGGAGTACCTCTTGGAACACTGGGGGAATGACAAAAAAGTAAAGTAAACTTTTCGGCTATCCATCTGTCAGGGTTTCCTTCCTCGTCAAGAGTCACAGAGGCGCAGCAGACATATTCTCGTGGCAAGGATGCACACTTACTTTATTATTTACTGCGAAAACTCCAACACACACACATACATGATGCTAACAAAGAATACAAACATAATACGAGCGTCTCAGTCTGCAGTGCGTGTATCCTGCAGTCAGCGCTGCAGTCTTTGTGAGAGGAACCTAAATAGGTTCCTGCCTAATTGGTCCATCATCTGCAGCTGTGGAAACTAGACACACCTGTGTCCAGTTTCCACTCAGGCCTCGGCAATGTTGCAAACACACAAACAACCAAAACCAATCCCACTGCCACACCATCTACTTCACTGCATGACAGAAAAATCCAAATCCAAATGTTCTCCTGGGGCTGTTAAAACACGCAGAGATATTCATAGACCAGCTCGGTGTAGAGCTGTTTACCTAACACATGGTTCTGTGTGTGAAAAATAGACTGGCACCATGAGAAATTCATCATCTCCATTGATCTGCCTCCATTTAGATTTCAAACAGATGTCAAGGGAGACAGGTGTGAATTAACACGCCTGTCAGAATCTCTTAGAGTATGACCATCAGGTTTCAGCTCATTTAAGTAAAAATCAACTTGCAGGCATTCAAAACTTGCATTGACAGTAATAAATTAGGTCGATCAACAATTGAATGCCTCTATTTGTTGCTTGCATACCTTATGTATTTTCCCCTCCGCAGTGCCAACTAGGAAGAGATGGTCGATCTGCGAATGGAAGTCAAATGATGTCCCACAAGCTATAAAGATGAAATAAACACATACATTTACTACAGGTACTGTCCAGATGTACTGATTCACCAATACCTGGCAAAAGTATAAAATACACTTTGACAGACTCTTTGCTGTCCCAGAGAGATAGACGCCTTACCGATTTTGGCCTGCTCCAATTCCTGCCCATCAGAAACAGCGCCACCCAATGTCAGTCTGATTACGTCTGTAAAAACTAGCTCTTTCTACAAGGACGCAAACACATTGAGATGTGAAGATACAAACAAAAGCAAATAAAAAAAACACACATAATAGACATGGCAGTCAATGGTTCTTTTTTAAAAGAGAAAGGAGCAAAAAGCAAAAAATATATGTTGAATTTGCCTAAAGAACCAAATCACAGAAAGATTTGTTCGTGAATCCATTTCCACAAACCTTGAAGAGCGTCCAACACACTACTCGGCCATCAGATGACACCGAACAGAAATTGAGATTTTTGTCCATGTCCTCCTTCTGCCAGCACACCTGAAGGACATACAGGGGAATAATCACTTTAATCCTTTTCGTTCTTCCATTGACACGCACGGCCCCTTCAAACAAGCACACAAAATACAATCACACACACACACAGGCTGTGAAGGAAACTGTATTACATGTAATATAAACAGTGAGATAAACACGAAATACTTTGCCAACTCTGCAATTACATTTCCTACAATCCTCATATGCTACAAAATAAACTATAGGCACGCCTTTACACTTGATGTACCACACAGACGTATAATGTACTCCATACTGATAGGCACAGAATTGCAGGCTGAGTGGATATGGTGGCTGTTGAACCTCTGGGATTTCTTCTACTCTCACCTGCCAAACGGGGTCAATGTGTTTGCCGGTCATCGCCGTACTCTTGTACACAGGCTCCACTCCGTCTTTCTTCAGGTTGTAGACGGCCACCAAGCCGTCAGAAAAGCCCACCGCCATCAGGTGAGAACGTTGCTTGTGGATGTCGAGGCACATGACACCAGATTTGGTGGGGTAGATGTTCTCTGGGAAGGAGGGGTTCTTCATTGTGAAGAAAATAATCATGCCTTCCCTTAGTTTCTTTGAATTATCTGGCAAAGCAAGGGACAGAGGAGTGAGTGACAGGAAGATGAAGGAACAGGTGTATCAATGTTACAAGTCTGTGTGAATATAACAAAAAGGCTGCTTTCTATATTGTGAGGTCTATGCTGTGTACTTACAGGATCCCATTCCCACAGCTAACACATCTGGATATTTCTTATTCCTGTTGAAAACAATTTGTTTTAAAACACTGAATTGTGTGGGACTTTTATAATAATGAACACAAGTAATGTAGACTACGTGAGGAGTAAACCTACCAGCAGAGGGCAGTCACAGTCATATTTGTGGCGTTTTCATAGCTAAACTTCCACAAGGGATGAAGGGTGCCCTTCTCTTTGCCGCCTTCTTTCTCGTAGTACTTGAAATCTGAAAGACAATGAGGAAAAGTGGGGAGAAGAAAATGAGGAGAGAAAGTGGAACAAATGCACTAAAGAATTGGTTTCCTCATAAATACATGACAGAAAACAATACCTTGTGCTATTTGATCAAATTCATTTAGAATGACCATGCGTTCAAGGACCTTGGCTGCCCGGGTCAGTTTGCTGATGTCATCGTTCTATAAAGAAATCAACATTTCAGAGGCAGGTGCTGCAGAACATACATCAATGTTCATTCCTCACCATAATGAGCGACTACGTTGACACAGTACTGTGGAGCAAGGTGGTTTTAGTTTAATTGTTTTTTATTAGTTTCAATAGTATTTGCAACTTCTGTCTCATTATGTTTCATTAGTTTTTGATAATTTCTACAACTATTTAGTGTTTTAGAAAGGAAAAAATACCAATGGCTTCTTCCTTTCACACACTCTACAAGTGTGAAAATGAATAGTGGCAAAACCGTTATAAATAAAAGAAAAAAAAAGTCTTCTAAACCAAAATGTGTGTAAGAATTCTATGAATGATTCAAAACATTGTCCACTGATGATGGCCACTTTCAAGGTTGGACTATAGACAGACTGAGGTAGAATCTGAAGTTATCTAATGTTATTTCAGTTAGCTCTCGGTCTAGTTTGGATATCCCCCTTTTAGTCCATTAATCCATTTTTTTGACTTAACAAAATACCATTGTATCGCTTTACTTATAATAATATTGGTGTGGAGGTAGTTTTTGCAGTTGCGATCTTTCATCCATCACGAGGTCAAAATTCCCCTATTCACCACCAATTTACCTGGTTGTCCATTAGCACCACCTTGCCCCTGCTGCCTCCAGTCTCGGTCTCGCTCTTTGATTTTTCTGCTTTCTGCTTTTCTTTATTCTTTTCTTGTTTCTGCAGCTCCTCCTGATATGCATCGTAGATCTCCAGCTGTACGGATGGAGTAGTTAGAACCTTACCCCAGTCAACCCGTGTCAGCTCAATTATTTACAGAAATTCAACAAAAATCTCCTACCAGACTCGCATTGGCCACGAAGCTGTAGCTCGGAGGAGGTTCAGTCTGGCAGCCTTTATTCTGTGGGAAAATTGACAACAAATGTACACACAAATGATGGATTTACTATATGTGCCCAAGTATTATCTACTGATTTGTAACAGTAACTACTGTATGTATACTGTAATGTAAAGCAGTGTGTGATGCTATGCTGCTAGCTGTTCGTTTTACCCTCTGTGGGTTATTGAGGGTCATGGCGGCCCTCTCACAGAAGTTGAACTGGTTAACAACTTTGGGCTCCTGCGTGTCAGTCTTGAAGACGGCGCTCTGTGCCCCCACCTCCTCTCCGGCTTCCTCCCCTTCGCCATCCTCTGCAACTGAACCCTGTGGAAAAGCACCCGTGGAAGATTCTCAGCTCAAGTCATGCTCCTGTTAAGGTTGTGAGAAAATTTCAATAGAAAGGTCACCGAGAAGACATCTCAAAATGCTGCCCAACACAAAGCATTACCGGGGTCTCAGATACGTCGTCACCAGGCTCTGCTTCTTCAGTCTCTTTATCTATGAACACAGCATTTCTGTTAGTCAAGTAAAAAAAAAAAAACCCAAAACATTTTCTTCTTGATTCAATCAATTGTTCAGCACTGGGGGCATTGACTGAATTTGATGGTAATATGTTGATAGTGACACCTTGTGGCACAAAGTATTCAGTACATCTAGTTTAAGAAACTCAAAAATAATCAAACCAACAGCAGTGCTCTGCATGAATTTGGGCATGACTGACTAACACAAGTGTTCCATAAAGCCACAGTAAGTGAAGAATATTACTGTAGGATGTTCCAGTAACTACCCTCGTGGGGACCCTCCTTGGAGACCTGGGTGGACGCCTCATCAGAGTCCTTGTGTGCAAAGCTTCCTCTCAAGACAAAGTGAACTGCAGTCTGATCCACAAAGCTAACAGCTCTGAAGCAACTTTCCTGAGAAACACATCAAAAGCTGTTTGAAAGAGCAAACTGGGGAAAGTCAACAGTTTAGGATAGAGGAGAAAACTGTTATGATATTCATCAAGGTTTGATAAGGAAACAGGGAGCATTGAGATGGAAACTCCTGTTATGAAGAGAAGAGGTGGACAGTAATGCCAGAATGCATGCATTTCTCCTTAAAAAGATAGGGATGTAAGAAAATCTAGATAACTTACTACTCAAACTTTTATGGAGGACATATTATTTTGGGGGCATTTAGACTCATAGCTGCAGCATTTCAGAATTGCTAATTACAGCCTTGTGTGTACGGCAGCTTCAATTTTGCGTCATTTACAAGCCAATAATATAAAGTTACTGTGGAGCTGGATTTATCTTGCTTACCTTGAAGTTGAATCTGACAATGTTGTGTGGGGCATGAGGGTTCATAGAAGTCAGGGCCCTGGTGATTTCTTCTTTCAGCTCCTGAGGATATTTATACAGATAAAGGAAAAAGGCTAACGAGAAAGCTAAGACACGTCTTAGTTTGAAAAGCGAAGAACTGATTTTCGTGATATTTGTTTAATTTATTGGGCATGATCAAGGAAAATTTAATGGTGATCTGTATTGAAGAAACTTTTCCCCACTTTGCAAGATGTTTTTACTGCTTGACTATTTTTCAAAACTCAGTGAGGAGATCCGGGGAAAGAAAAATCAGCCATGCGTGTCCCAAGATGACTGAAATATATTTTCCAACAGAAACACTGACAACTACCAACATTATGTAGCCAAGATGATGCTGATTCAGCAAAGTGCAATCTTTTTTGTCAGATCTTCATTCATAATCGGCCTTGATCCAGAAAATTATGTCTGATTGATGATTAAGATGTGTTTAAAATTGTTGAGGTTATATTTTGTTATCTCAAGCCAATGGAGGGATTAAACAGCTTAATTAGGGGAGAACAAAAAATAGATTTCAAGTCTATGCCAGATTTTTCAGCACAGTATTGAAGGCTGTGTTTGAAGTCAAGCAAAGAAAACCAAAGATGAGTTCTTACCGCCTCAGTGAGCTCCAGCTGATCTGCAGGTTTAACTGTGTGCCCATCAGCGCACTCATCCTTTTCATCAAGCTCCACACGGTCTGCCTCTTCCTGCAATCCCATAAAAACAGATTCATCTCTCTCACCCATCCAAAATGACTTCATGCGGTCATTGGAGTGTGTTTCAATTATCAAACCTCCCTCTGAGTTGCTTATTGCCAGCCAAAAAGAAAAATCAGGACCCTTTATCATCATTAAGAGTGTGTGTATATGTTGTACGTATAACTTTGTGTCTACACCCACCTTTTTCTTCTTAGATCCACCTTTGCCTGACTTCGCCACAGGTGCATTCTGTAACACAACATGAGAGCTCTGCGTGAAAACAAACGACGGCCACAGTGCATCGAGTTTCCGGTTTCCCTTAGCACTTTTACGAACAGTTAGCAAACAATTTAGCTTGGCGGTGCAGTAAACATACCTTTATCTGCTTCTTCGGTCCTTTTTTTGTCGAAGCCATTTAGGAAAAAAAGAATAGGATTTGGACCAGCAATAATATTGCTGTTATAAACCTGTTATTACACGCAAATAAAGGAAAATATAGACTTCTGAGCAAATAATGAGATATTTTCAAGTGACGGGACAGCCGATAACTGTGGGTCAATGCTTGTGTCACCACAGCAACGCACGTGACGTCAGGACGCCGAAAACGTCAGTTGTAAATGACTCCATCCAGCAGGTGGCGGTAAATTACCAATGAGCTGGTTTGCCAACTGACAATACACAAGTAGTAGTAGTCGTAGTAGTACTTCTTGATATTACTAACGGTTGCATATGATGTTTGTTTTTCATTTTTCTTAATGTTCGCTCGTTGTTTAATATTCACAAATAAGGGAGTAACGGTGCATTTCTTTGTGGGTAAAATGAAAGAATAGGTATATATTATATAACATTGGAACCTTCCATTGAGAGGAGCAGCGAGTAAGGTCATCATTAAATCCAATATTGAGAAGTCCTGACAAGCATAGTAGGACTTGAATGAACAGAGCTTTATTACAAATAGTTACAACATCAAGAAAAGACTCCATGGGGGTCTGGAAGACTTATATGAAAACTACTGACAAGGTAATTAGTAGGATTACCGTGTTTACTTTTGAGATGAGATTAACTTTATTAATCCCTCAGTGGGGAAATTTTGCTGTCACAGCAGCTCAAAACAGGCAAAAGACACGAAAAGAACTGAATGAAAATACAAGACAGCATAGCACACATGAATTGAACAAAAACAAATTCAACAAAACTATATTTTACTATCATTAACTATATTCAAACATACTTCAGTAAGATACATATGTGGTTAGCTATATTTTACAATAAATGCAACTACATATTTCACAATATAACAACTACAACAATATACTGAGTGAGGGTGGGGAGAGAAGACGACAAATAAGTGTGAGTTATGTCCTTTGAGATGAGGAGGGGGCTCTGGGGGTGTGATGATTTGGTTGAACAACGGGCTTCATTTCTCACACCTGTACAAATGTTATACATGCTGTGCCGGAGGCTTTTCTTTTAAGGTAGGAGAGGTTATAAAGAGAAGAAACAGACTTAAAGCCTCTACTCTTGAGCTTGTTTCTGATTGAAATCACACACAAAGCAACAAAAACATACATTCACCTTGTCAAATCACATGAGTACATTTTAGTTTTGACCCATGGGTCCATCTCCAGTTTTATTTCAAATTTTACCAGGATGCATTCTGGGAAAATCTGTATAAAATGATCACAATACACCTGGAATAAAGAAACGTTTAAGGGGAATTAAAAATGCCATATCTTGAAAACTGAGGGTTGGTATATGAGAAATTATTTTCTGCATGTGATTGTCAGTGCTTAAGATGTTGGATAAA
>OMNV01013575.1:18098-29481 GCA_900303265.1 Brotula barbata
AGGGGGGATGAAGAACTATTTATAGAGATGAAAAAGTAATGGAGGGGCAAGAAGGGTGTGTTGCAATTTGTGGAAAGATCAACTGACATCCTGTGGCACATAACTACAGACACACACACGAACACATTGCAAACTCATACCTTCCTGTTTCCAGGTGCAGAGGAAGGCAGACATCATGCCCACACAACAACAAACCTCAGACACATCAAAACAAAAACACATCCGTGGTGCAATGTGATCTTTCCATCAGTTATGAACTTCATGCTGTCATAAGAAGATGCCATGTGTTCCATTCAGGATGAAAAAAAATCAAAAAAAAAAAAATCTGACAAAATCATCTATTCACGTCTATTGAAGTAATCTACTTCCCTGTCAATCAGCTTTTCCTCACTTTTACTTGTTCTTACACTCTTTTTTTTACGGCTTTTTTTTTTTCTTATCCAGCTTCCCATGAGGAAATGGGATTCTTCCTTTTTATTGGAACAGCTTGTCCACACCCTTGAATTATAGGGAGACACCTTGTGTGAAAGATTGTTAATCCACTAATGCCTTTGGTACAGAGAGTTTCTGCTGACAAGACAACAACACACTGTGCCCGGATAAAAAGATGGGCTGAAAGAAGTGATGCATAGGATGCTCCGATACGGGGCCACTATAAGTTATCTATGGGTTATGACAAATATGTGGCCGTGCTGTCAAATATATGTACTTTATATACATACATATGCCCAGAAAAATCATCATCATCTATAGCAACAAAAACATTAGTTCCATGCACGTGGTTAACAACACTCATATGATAAGAGGCATGATGGGAAGGAAACCCCTGTAACTCATATCCTGAATGAGGTCATTGAATGATCAGCAAGCAACCCTGCACTCATATGACAAATCTATTCAGCAGTCAGGACAATAACTCACATGACCCACACAGAAGCTCTAAACATGGAGTGTCAGTCAGTCGTTTTGTCTTCGGTCGGCTGTAGGATTACAGTCATGATACGGTTTGAGGTTTGAGGTTGCCCAAAGGCAGCAATTATAGAGAACATAAATCATACGCGACGTACAAAAATTGTGTGTCGTTTCAGAATTGGCCATTTAGCGAAAAGACATATATATACATAAAGATGAGTGGCAGCTGGGCAAATACGTGCTGCATCGCCCTCTGAGGGAAGAGATGGTCGTACTTAGACGCATCAGCAAAAGGCTAATTTGTATATTCAAAGTTTGTTTGCTGGTTAAAAAACATGTTAAAAAGACTTAATTATACAACTCCCTGTAAGGTAATGCGCTATTTCTGCTGCTGTAAGTAGCCTAGCTAAATGTTGCCAACTTTTCTAGCTGCCTACAAACTAGCATTGTCGCTACAAACTAGCTTTGCCTTCGTCAACATAAACATCCTGAAAATGCCCCATTTCACTATAAACAAATATCCACAATTTATATTTCACTGCATATACATTTATACCATGTAGCTAGCGTCATGCCTAGCTAGCTAGGTTTGATTCTACTTCTATTGTTTACACATTAATGCGGTTGCAAGGCTAGCGCAGAAATTTGACTATAATTCTGGGCTTGTAATCAGCATTAACTTCATTTCAAATTAAAGTACTGTGTAAAATTATATGTATTTTTAGGAATAAGCTGTACAATAAGAAGAATAACATACAAGACGGTTATTATTAGTGTGTGATAACTGTGGATAAATCCCCGACAGAGTGTTCAGGACACCAAATTCACTGCAACAAGGAAGGAAAAAAGCTTTAAATTGGTTAAACAGAAGGAAACCAAACAGGTTGAGGGGATACCAGAGATGCTTTGTGTGAACTTTCGTCTTTCCTGTGGGAGATTTACTTTAAGGCTGAGGATGGGAAAGCCATACAGCTGCAAAAAAAAAAAAAAAAAATTTCGGGGAAACTATAATGGTAAAACCTGAACAATGCACGAGGATGCACCAGGTTACCGCATATAGTCGTGGAAAGGGGAAAAGTTTGATGTAACCGCGAAGAACCAAAAAAAAAGGAGTTCCTGAGAGGAAACAAGTGTAAACTAATGAAATCCCTCAACAGAAAAGCCGCTCGTAAATGCAGGCCTTGGCTTGTGGCCTTGGCTGGAATTCATGCGAGGAAAGAGCATTACAATGGACTCTCTCTCTCTCTCTCTCGCTCTCTCCAAGACAGACACATACATATTTACACTCAAAAAGGGGGGCGGGGTGGGGGCTGAGGATGGAGACGGCTCTTGAGAAAACAGAAGTTACTAATTAGCTGGACTTGTCCCATCGCTGTGAGACGTCTGGCAGAAAAGTCTTTTTGTCTCTCTCCTTCCAGATGTTCCACTTCCTGATACAATGGGGTTTTTTTTTTGGTTTTTTTTTGGCCGTTTTGTGTTCTAATGTCACAGCAGGAGGTATTGTGGGTGATCATTAGCGAGGATGAATAATGAGTGCAGCTGAAACACTAAAGAGAGAGAAGAAAGAAATACAGGAAGGATACATTAAAACAGGAAACAGGAGAGAAAAGGAGACACGGGATACAGTCTGGGGACACAGGAATTCAAAGGCCTATATATACACACACACACACATATATATACACATACAAACATATATAACTTGGAATAGGCACGACAAAGATATTTTCCACTTTGGTATAAAACTATAATTTCCCTCTAGGCTCTTAAAGACAAAAATCCACGAAAAAGCAGCCCGTCCTCTTGTCCACGCTGCCCTTGGAGAGCTACAATAAGACTGAGTTAAACCGAAACATCAAAAACATTCTGACTGTTCACCGTCACCTTCAAATTCCCTGATTAATTTACGTGAATCACAGAAAAACCCTGAGTCGTTTCACTGAAACGTGGTTAGAAACGACCAGCTTGGCAGCACGAGGGTGGATGACATTCTCCTTTGTGCCTGTAATGGGAAGCAGGAGGAGAATCGTAAAAGGAAACACACGTTTCCTGTAAGCCCAGATTGTGACGTACGTGTGTGTATGTGTGTGTGTGAGGTACCACTGTAGCATTAACAGGCAGGAATTTGACATCAGCACCAGGATCCCGCATGGAGGGGAAACCACAGCCAAGGAACACACACACACACACACACACGGACTGAGGCAGAAAAAGATGCTGTGTTTAGGATGAGGGTAACAGTTACAAAGGAAGGACATCCTTCATCCTGTCTTTGCACTCCCTTCTTGGAAGACTTAAAAAGATCACAAGATAAAGTCGCTTTTTTTTTTTTTCCCTTAAAATTGAAAGAGAAAACCTCACAAATTAAACGGCTCTCAATGGGAACATAATCACTTCAACATTTCCTGTAGCAAATGTTCCTCTTGACGTTCTTCAAATACAAGTGCAAGGGTGGAAACGAGGGAATTAAACACCAACTTACGCACACGCACACACACACAGGACACGCAAAACCAACCATTTCTCAGTTAAAAGCCTTTGGTACTTTTTTTCTTTCCCCGTGGGTGAAGCGAACAAAACGGTTGAAAGGAAAACAATACATGGATGAGGAGGATGACAAAAATTGTTCGCTTTTATGTGTGTGTGTGTGTGTGTTTTTGTATGCGGGTGCTCAAACAAATGAGTTATCTAAGAACCAACATGATCGCGGGAGATAAAGGTCAGAGACAAGTCTGTGAGGCAATTCATTTAAATAAAGAGAAATTAATAAATGAGTCATAACGATGAGTCATCATAACACAGTGTACACAGTGTACAATGGTTATTCTGTGACGTTGATTTACAGAGTACGGGAAAAAAATGTTGACATAATATTTGTCAGATGGTTCAGCGCTTAGTTCAGTGATAATATTGCGTTAAATACTAAAAAAACAAGTTAGGCCGCTTGTGGTGTCCCTCAGGGATCAATGCTAGGCCCACTTCTTATGTTTACCGATACTGTGGTTTATCCGCTGCGGCTCAGAGAGAACTGGCCTCTGCTGTGATGCTCTTCCCTCTGATTCACCGCTAAGTCAGAGATCTTCTCCACGAGTGCTGGCTTGAACCAAAAAAGGAAAAAAAAAAAAGGAGAATATGGCAATGTCCAGACATGTCCAGACGCGTCCAAGTCTCCGCTTTGGCTGCAGAAACGGCTGAAAATGACAAACTGACTGAGATAAAGTGAGTGTCACCATCACCAGTCTGTTTTTCCTTAGGTTCTATTAACAAAATATGATTTTCTGCAGTGCTGTTTTCTTTGGCAATCATTCCACAGTGGCTGCTGCGGCCGAGGCTAACTGCTGGGATCTATTTATTACAAACAGTTACTGCTGCTGGAAGCATACAACGCATCACTTCTTGCCAGAGACCGGTTCCCAGAAAAATCATCAGCAAATGCCAACGCTTGCATAATTTGAAAATGGGTCGATCCGAGATGTGATAAGAAGGAAAAACCGGCACCTCAAAATGAAGTCACTCGTACGTTTTCCTTTGTTTTAAAGCCTAAAAGTACTCAATCGTTTATCATTTTTGTGACCTGTGAGCGAAACTTGTCCAACTCAAACCTGCGATCTGGTCGTCCCATGCCAAGGGCCGAGGACAAGACGAACTCACTCTAATTGAGGGACGTAATGTAAAAACTCCTCCACCCTGACGCACAGTTTACACAGGCAAAACTACTTTGTGTTTACTTTCACGATGAAAAGCCAAAGTTTAAATGTGCAAAATGACTGCAGCAACAAGTCCATGTGAGCTTTGTTGATTTGCCCGTCGTGTGCCTGAGGCGCTGTCATAATAATGCTTGTCATTTGTCATTGTGGCGTTATTGTGCGAATCAATTAAATGAGATCATGTGTGTGTGTGTGTGTTAACAGGTTTAGGTGTATGCTTTTTCCCATCTCAGGGCTCACACCCACATTTCTGCCTGCCTGTCTGTCAAACCAGTTATCACCAAAGTGTGCAGAGAACATCACAAAGTCTGACTTTTGCACGTATTTTGTCCTTGCTATGAGGTCAGCATGAGGTCATTTTATTTAGTTTTACCATAGCAAACGCAGCACTACATGGGTTTCTACTGAACTGGTTTTAAGGCGTTCAGGGCGAACAATTGGACTTATTTTTCTTTCCGTATTGACAACTGGCCAGAACGAACGAGTGGAAAACTTTTTTTTTCTTCCTCATACATTAGATCTTGTTGGACACGTTTTAGATTAGCGAGGCCTCTTTCATTTCAGGTCACACCTTACTTTGATTTTCAACGTGTCCTAAAGTTTCAGCCGACGCTTTAAGCAAACAAACACTTTTTAAACTGTTAGTCATTTGAAGCAACCAGGATTTACACAGGATGTGGGCCTTTTTGCACCATCTGCATTTTATGACACACTGACACAGATATTCAAACACGTACAGCAGAATCTACGAAAAGAGAGATTTTTACATATTCAGAAAGGTCCAGTAAAAGCTGTACTTACAGGTACAAACGCTGTGGTGCGAGGAGGAATTCATAGAGCTCAGTCTGTGATGTTTCGTGACTGGATGTTATGCCAGCATGCAGACGCTTTGATGATCTCTCTGTAACTGTCGAAAGGCTGCAAGGGGAAAAAAAACCCAACATTTATATATAGCCGTTTTTTGTCTGGGAGACAAAACTAAACATCGGCCTATTTTGCTGCCTCGGATTTATCAAAATGTGACAAAAATTCTTCTAAAAACAACAATAGATCATCTGCGTAGAATGCAACTTTACCTTTTTTGTTGTGTGTCTGCTGCTTTATTCTCTTCCAGTCTTCTGTAGTGTAGCCAATGCCAGATGGTGTGGTGAAATTACCAAAAGTAAGAGAGGACAGCCGTGTCTGGAACCTTTGGTGAGCGGACGAGCGTGTCAGATGAGATTTTTTTTTTTTTTTTTTTTTTAAATACGAGGGTGAAGAAGGACATCGCAACAAATCTGCCCCTGTGGTAAGCAATCAAAAAGCTACGCACCAATAAAACCAAATGAACTTCCTTTTCATGAAACTTTATTCTTGTCCCATATTCCCCCCCCAAATAAGATACATACAAAAAGTGATCGGAATTGAACATTTCCTTGTGTCAAGACCGTTAACATTTACACATTAATAAATAAAAAAACATGTATAAATAAAAATAAATTAAACAGGACATTATGTGTCAAAAAATAAAGACTTTTTCTGATTTGGAAGATGGCTTTCACAATGTTGGGTTTTTTTGAAAACACAATACTTGTACGCAATACTTGCATTCCAGGTCACAGTTTTTAGGATACAACTCTGGGTTGAGAAAGCGATGTAAACCGATAAAGGATTACAGTACAGTACAACAGAGTACAAGGTTTTCTTTTTTTTTTTCTTCTCCATAGTAGATATTATATATTTATGATACCAGTTTTTCTAAAAGCTTATATCAGGTAGTGAGACTGTAGTGCTATTGGACTTCCTTTTAAAACTTCCCTCCAAGTACAAAAGCAAGTCCCATCTCTAAAACCCATCTCAAATCTTGTTTGTATCCAGCTTGGCATTCGCAAAGGGCTGTTATTGCACCATACAGACATCCTTCAGAAAGGCACTTTTATCCCCGCCCCCACCCTCATACGCCAACCAACAGTTTCACCATGCAGTCCAGTTAAAAAAACAACAAAAAAAAAAAAACAACTTCCTTTTAGTTTCTAGTTTAAAAACAAATAAAACAAGTGAGAATAAAAAAAAAAGAAAAAGATTTCGCTTTCCAGATAAAGTTACAAAAAAAACTAAAACTAAACGAAAGACAGTGCAATATTGTGTTGCTCCCATAGCCCCGTTAGAAAGCCGTGCACCACGTCGGTGAGATTTGCTTCCAATCTGAACGAGAAAAAAAAACAACAACAGAAAAGTGACGTCGGAGAAGCGATGATCTCCTCGTCGTCACCGTTAAATAAGGCCAGGAATGTCGTTTGTGCATGTGATGTCAAGATCGTAGTGTAATACGATAATTGAATCGCCGTCTCATACCTTTTAAAGAAAGAAAAAAAGAAAAAGAAAAGAACGTGTGCACAATCGTTCAATGAGGCCAGAAACCAACTGAGGGTAGGAGGGTCTTTCTCCAATCCAAAAAAAAAAACCCAGTTCCTCCAAGAGCATCTCCGGTCCAAGTTCACAGTTCCACTGCGAGTCAACGGCGTTAATGACCTTACTGCTAAAATACTTTTGGAATCAGCCTAAAAAGCATTCCAACGGTAAGATGGTCGGTATTCCGATGCAAGCGAGTGGGGTCGGTTTTAGTGTTTATGTAACTTTCAGAACCGTGCCTTGCTCGAAGGCCGTCGGGGTAGGGGGGGGAAAAGCTGAAAGCTGCAGGTCGGTTGGTGGCTCCGAAAGATCCGGCCAAGAAGCAGTGGTTTGGAGTGAGCGGGAGAGGGGAGCGAGGGTAACCGGGAGTCGGGGTGTTCGTCTAGACGTCAGCCTGTGAGGTATCCGTCATCGTTCCGGGCCAGCAGTTCGGAGTCTGATTTTAGGGATCGATACCCTCCAGGTGGATACCTTTGAGGTATTAGCTGGACCGGCACAGACCCTTGAGGCAGATGCGGCAAAGGTCAACTTCCTGACTGCTTGACGTTGAGCAAGGTTTTCTTTTAGTCCTCCGACAAAATCAATTTGATAAATCGGCCGCCCGAGCGCCGATGCGGACAGAATCGCGCTCGGCAGAGTTGAGCGTCCGTCCGTCCGTCCGTCGGCCCCTCTGGGTGCTGCCTTTGGAAATTCTACCAACCAGTCAGGCTGCCTACGAAAAAAACTAAAGGTGTTAACCAGTCAGGTCGCCTCTGAGGCATCTGCCAGTCATCGCGGCGAGCTCTCAGGCGTCGGCGTGGTGTTGGAG
The DNA here is from genome assembly GCA_900303265.1 of Brotula barbata. NCBI lineage: Eukaryota > Metazoa > Chordata > Actinopteri > Ophidiiformes > Ophidiidae > Brotula > Brotula barbata. The sequence goes on from OMNV01013575.1 coordinate 25,917, forward strand.
CAGCTGGACCACGTAGCGCAGTCGGTGTCGCAGCACGGGCGAGCAGCCCAGCTCGTTCAGCATGCTGAGGAGGTACGTGTAGGAGACGCGCTCCCGGCTGATGTAGGTGAGCAGGTAGGAGTCGTCCGAAGACTTGCACAGGATGATCTTGGTGTGGTCCGTGTAGAAGTTGACCTGCGGGGGTGAGAGACGGACAGGATGTCATCAGAGGAGACAAACTCAAGACGGTTGGAGGTTTTTTGTCAAGGCGTGTTTGCCGTTATAGTGAATAAATGTGGCGATCGTGCAAATGAGAAGATTTTGTCCGAACCTGTAGAGTGCCGTTGTTGAAGAGCATGACGAGAGCATGGTCCGTCTTCACCCACTGGAGCAGCAGAGGAGGAGGACCAGGGACTCGGTCCTCACAGTGCAGGTCTCCACCCTGAGGACAAAAACATTTACATTCAGGTCAAATTATCGTTTTTTGAAATAACGAGTCAAACTAGGGATTTATGTTTCTAAACTTGTCAAAAACGTCTTAAATCCGTCACCGTACCTCCATCAGGTTTTCCTCCATGTAGTTGGCCAGGAGGTCCACTATTTGTTTCTGGCTGCGGAGCTGCTCGGGCAGAGAGTTCGCTGGGAACGTGAAGGGTTTGTTGTTTGTCAAGCAGTAGTGGACTGTTCTGTTTGGAGAGGGGGAGAATCAAAATTCATCAGAAAAGAGAAGTGATGCCTGAAAAAAAAAAGCCACGAGCGTTCGTCGAGTTATTTTGGGAGAGAGAGAGAGAAAAAAAAAGAAAAAAAGAGTGCATTGTTTGAGAGCACGTGGGATGAAAACAAACAAAAAAAAAAAAAACGTACTTACTTGCGCTCGTCACAAAGACTGAGGTGCGTCCCCTCGTTGAAGAGCACGCCGATGCTTTGGTTGGAGAGCTGGTAGCCAAATCCATATTTGTTGGAGTAGTCAACCCACTTAGTCACCCACAGGAAAGACTGTGGCCTGGACAGACAGGGTGGGTTCCTGTTGGCTGCAGGGACGGAAAGGAGAAGAAGAAAAACATGAGCTCAGACCAAGAGACACAAATGAATAAATAGAAAACAGATTCAAATAATGGTACGTCAGTGTGAACGGTGGCCGTTCGGGAAAGGTAAAGACGTTCGGGAGGGGGAGAAAAGAAAACGCACGAGTCGGCATATTACGAAAGCTGGCCATTTAAATTCAACTCGGAGCTTTGAGGTTCTCGATGCAACGTGACTCAGCAGATATTTGGAGGGTTTAACAGAATGGCTGAGGCAAGGAAAAGATGTGGCTGATTAAACTTGAATGACTCGGCATCACAGGAACTCCACTGGAACAGAAAGAGGAACCATGACACAGCTGAAACCCACAGAAAGGGGACTTGACTGGGTCAGATTTATGTAGTAATAATAAAAAAAAAAAGAAAGACTGAAGTCATCTCCTGTGCATTTACGCAACAAATCTGACGTTTAGTTGTGTATTTAAATGTTGCATGGTTTTGGGGGAGGGGGGGGTCTCCTACCTGCAGGCATGGTGGCCAAGCAGCTGTTGAGGATTTTCATGGCCGACTCAGCAACAGCTGCAGGGGTCAGGACATCCTCGCACGCTACAGAGAGAGAGAGAGAGAGAGAAACAAGAGTCAGGAATGGACGAAGAAATCCGAGAGGAAAAGGCGATAAAAGTCTAATTAGAGCGAAGATTCCGCCTTACGTTCGGAGCTGCTGGCCATGGTGCCCTTGAAGGAGCGGGAGATGGACTTCCTGGATTCCTCCTCGGCGGGAGTCTGTTCCAGGGGCACCGAGTTGACCAGCTGTCCTTTGGGAGAGGGCACCTGAGGGGCGTGACAAGATACGATATGTCAGACCTGTGGATTGAGTTGAGGTTATTCCCGTGAACTTCAAATTCATCACCATTACTGTTTTTTTTTTATGTGAACAAATCTCCAAAACGGACCAAATTCTGCTTTTCACTGTGATCGTTTGCGGATCCATCATGGTGTCCTCACTTTCTTATAGACTCTATAAATAGCCGCAGGAGCTGCACCGGTTAGTTTAGGGATCGGACGGCCCAACTTCCTGCTGCCGTGGCATTTCGTCTCCGCCACATTTGCGCATCAGCTCTTTAAAATTAATACCTAATGAGGCGTCGAGGGTGGACCGGCGTTTGTTTTACGGCCACCGACGCCCTCCAAAGCTGAGCACGCCGCGTTTGTCATTGAGAGCTAAACACTTCAAGAATGACGCCCTCAAATCCTATTAGGCGCGAGACAATGGCTTTTGTGTAATTAAAAGCAAGTGAGCGCGCGAAAGAGCGAGAGAGAGAGAGAGAGAGAGAGAATTTGTTATGTAACAGATGATTAAAATGCCTTATAGTTCATATGAAATATCACGGCACCGGGAGAGATGTAATTTTAGGCCATCTGAAGGATTTGGGGCGGAGCTTCGGAGTAAACAACCATAGAATATAAACGGCAGAGTTCTGTACCTCGTTGGGTCCCACTGTTTTGTAGCTGATCTGCCTGCTGATCGAACATTTCACGATTCCCGACACCAGTTTGGAGAAGTCCTTCTCCTCTTTCTCCTCACACGGAATCTTCTCCACTGGAAAAACAAACAAACAAACAAAAACAATCAAACTCGTGATGCACTGCAGTTTAAAAAAAAACGATGAATTCTCCGCAAACACCCGTTTGGCAGAAAATGCCTGAAGTGAAGCTGAAGTCGTTTACAGTTCCAGCCTCTTAATTAAAACATCTTTAACCATTATGGATCCCACGAGATAAAAAAAAAACAAAAAAAAAAACAGATTAACAAGTTGACAGTGAGCGTTTGATTAAATAAGGACGAGGAGAGAAACACGGAGCCGGCAAACACGCGATGACCTGCCAAGATGCTGCGTACCTTTTGCTTTCTTCTTTCCAAACAGACTCTTGGCCATCTTTGTAAATAATTTTTTGGCAGGGCTGGGAGGGTGGAGCTCTGGCACCATCACACAGCTGCTGGGAGGAAGCTTATCGGGAGTGAAGCCCTAGAGGAGGAGGAGGAGGAGGAAGGGAGGAAGAGGGAGGGAGCGAGCAGACAAGAGAAGAAGGGGGAAAATCAGTGTTCAATCTGTAACGTCGCTGCTAGAAAACAGGAGGAATCTGATAACGAGGTGGGCGGGGACGAGGGTTTAACTCAAAAACGCCCGATACGGCGTCCGGGTTTTAATAGCAAAAACGAGAGCGCGATGGAAGATGGAAAACGGTCGCAGGCTGTGCGTACTTTGGTGAAGAACTCGTGGTTGAGGATCTGATCCAGGGTGAGTCTGTCGCTGGGGTTCTTCTGAAGGATGCCCGAGATCAGTTTCTGGGCCGCGGGGGACAGCGTGGAGGGCAGGTTGTACCGAACCTCCTTTATGCACTTGTAGGTCTCCTTCAGGTCCAGGGTCTCGAAGGGGGGATTGCCGCACATCAACGTGTACCTGCGCAGGAGAGACGTCACCGTTACTAAAACGTCCGAGGGCAACGTCCACGTTTCCTCACTGACTGAGGGTTTTCCTTATGATTGTAACCCCTCCCCCACC
>OMNV01013575.1:29501-51649 GCA_900303265.1 Brotula barbata
GATAAAAACACACCCTTCACCTGCCACATATTATCCTGCACTTTGCCTGGTGGGCTAAAAAAAAACAAAAAAAACACAAAACACGTGAGCGCTTACATGACGCAGCCGAGGGACCAGACGTCGGACTCTGTGCCGTGACCCTGTCTGTTGAGAACCTCAGGGGCCAAGTAGTTGGGGGTCCCACAGATTGTTCTGAAATCAAACAAATCAGTTTTAATGCCTCAAAGTACACAAATTCCTGCTCCATTAGTCTCTGACAATTACTCATTTTCCTACTTTACTCATTGGGACGGTATTTCACAAACTTTCCATGAGACACTCTTAACCGTCACATGGAAACCGGTTTTTCAGGTTTACATCAGGAACTGTGATGTAACCGATGTCACGATTTAGATGATGTGACTCGGGCTAATCAACAGCTGCATTCCAATGCTGGTACGAGGAAGCCGTTGACCTCAGAAACTAATCAAAGAATAAAATTAAAAAAAAACCCAATCAAAAAGGGTTCCGTTCTCACTTTTTCCTCTGCTCCACGGTCTCCAGCTTGGCAGCGAGGCCAAAGTCTCCCAGCCGCAGCTCCATGTTCTCGTTGACAAAGAAGTTGCCTGAAAGAGACAAAACATTCGTCCGATCAGCATTCCGCTGACACCGTAACCCCACGTCACAGCAGATTCCTGGGATGCTTTCGGGTCCGCGTGCCAGAGTTTTTGGGGCGGTCGCGCTCACACGTACCTAGTTTGAGATCTCGGTGCAGGATGCTTCGGTTGTGGAGGTACTTCAGGCCGGATATGATTTGTCGGAGATAATATCGCACCTCTGGCTCGGTGAGTGTGTGCCGTGCCTTCCAAATGTGTGCCAGCGACTGCAGAGAGAAAGGCAACGAGTGAACCCACAACTCTACACACACACACACACACACACAGCTGCAGTGGTAGCATAGTGCTAAATTAAACCCGACTATTATGGTGAAGCTTTACAGTGACAGGCTGCGTATCTGTGCAGTAATTCAAGCATCAGTGCAACAAAAGCACACAGACGGTTCAGATGATGAGGATGATGAGGAGGAGGAGGAGGATGAGGATGGAATCTCACCTTCCGGCTGCAGAGCTCCAGGAATATGTAGATGTTCTCCTGATCTTCGAAGTGATGGGAGAACTTCACCACATGCTTGTGCGACAGGGTTTTGTGCAGCTCGATCTCATTTGTGATCTGTAAGACACGGCAGTTTGTCAGCGTGAACGTTAAGGAGGAAAGGCTTTGATGAGGTTTAGGATCCCGGACGGTCCCTTCACGTACCTTGTCCTTCTGGTGCGGTTTGGACACCCGGCTCTGTGGAATCACCTTCACTGCGTACATTTTGTTGCTGGTCAGGTCTGTCATTTCGTAGCAGCGAGCAAAGCCACCCTGAATGAGAGGAAACAGACAAACAGGCCCGTCACTTCCAGCAGCAGCAGCAGCAGGTTGGAGACCTGCGATGACCATAAATCATCTTTTTTTACAACAATATAAAGATTCAACAATGACAAACGGGCAATCGCTCCGTGTAGGAGCACAATGAGGAGGATTTCATTTCATCCCACCCTGGATTAGGAATTATCGTAGGTTGTGTCATACATAAGAGCTAATCCAATCACAGATGCGTTTAAATCACATTTAATCTGAGAAAAAAAAAACGCAGCTCGTGTCGCCTTGGTTGCTGTGCTAGGCTGGCCAACGCGACGGGGCAAAATCTGGGCACCCTGACTGGGGTTTTTTTTTTTTTGGCGCAAATGAACGCTTATTGCGGTTAAAAATGGGACACGCGGGGACGAGGCATGGCGGGCTGCTGCATTTATTAACCGTGAAACTGACGAGACGTTTCCATCTCTGCGGCAGGCGGCGGAGAAAAGACTTGGCTGGATGCCCGACGCAGCGTATCGATGACGAGCAACATGTTGGTACAGCCCCACACAGTCTGTCTCCATTCATACGACGGGGGGGGATCATTACGGTGCAGCCACACACACACACACACACACACACACACCCTCAGCCATGTATGCTCTCGTTTTTTAAAATATTACACAGTAGAAATGAAATGGAACGAGCAGGTGTCGGCTGCGTTGCGCACAGTGCCGGGCACACCTTGTGTCTGATTCATACACAGTGACGCGCACGGTGAGGGAACAGTTGGGTTTCATCCACCACGAGGTCAGACATCGGTTTCCCGCATTGATAAGACACCTGGAACAACAGCTGATGCTGGCTTTTAATCACCGAGAAGGGACACACACACACACACACAAAAAGACAGCAACCCAAAAATCTACACATTGGTGATAATTCGTGGCTCAATCCAAATGCGTCTTCGAGTGAAAATGATAAAAAAAAATAAAAAATAAAAATGAATTAAAGTGGCCAGAACGCGCAAGAATCCGCACACACGAACGCCGCGGGTTGTACCTTTCCCAGGAGCTTCCCCTTGCTGTAGGACCTGCCCGTCTTGGAGTCGGTCACCACCGGGGCCAGCTCCGGTTTGCTCTGCTCGGATTTATTCCTGCTGGTTTTCACGGGAGCGGGGGACTGCTGTGGTCCACGCTCCGGAGCGGGTTTGAACACATCCGCATTCATGGCGTGGCAAGAAATGCGCTGCGCCACGGTGAAACAACCGGTATCCATCAAACGCGATTTTGTGGTTGATGTCTCTGTTCGTGAATCCCTTTTGGCTTCTTCGTCCTCTGTTTTTTTGACGGTGGTTTTGCGCGTAACGTGTCGTCTTCACTCGGTCGTATCCATCTGGCGTGTCCGGGCAGAGCGCTCCGGAGCCTTTATAAGGGGAGCGGCGACGTCATGGATCGGGGCGGGTGGAAGGTGGTGGTTTCGTTTCAAGTCCTGGAGTGTGTGTGTGTGGTCACGGAGAATGTCATGAATCTAAACAAAAACTGAAGACAAAATACATATATGAATACAAAAAATAAAATAAAAATAAAAATACTGAAACGCGTCATGAATAATATATATGTATATATATGCACATCACACACCTGGTAACGTTACAACGGATTCCATCACAGACTGAGATTGGGTGAGCGGTCGTTAAGTGGTTGAGAACAATTAGGGAAGTTTTATTCTAGTGAATTTCGCGAATGAAAAGGGAAATTCAGACGCTCGGGATGTCCCGAGACAGAGCGGGTTTTACTGTGTTCGAGTGAAAATCATGTGATTTGAGTGTTTGGGTCAATTGAGACCACGCACAATCTGTTAATGTTCCAAAAAAAGTACTGTGAAACAATCTTAAGTTAAGTTTATGACAGCACACATATGAATCATTAGAAAACTATTGATTTTTTTTTGTACTCTGTAGTTTGTTCTTCCAGCTCATAAATGACCTTGAAGTTATGATAAATTATGTCAAAGTAACTAAACGGGCGTTTGACGTATTTAAGTAAACCTACAAGGAGCTAAATAAGTTAGCTTCTACGTCATTCTGGTAAATAATCTATTAACCTATACAAAGGCCAAAATACTATTTAGAAAGAAAATAAAAACAAAACTAATTCCAAGTTAATCCCCTCTGTCCGAGGTCGCCACCTGGTGGACAAAGCGTGCAGCTCAATCACTTCTGCTGTGCAGGCTCGATAGATGGACATTTATTTCCACAAATATACAACTGGCTCCGTTCTGGTTCAGAGGATTCCAACAAAACACAAATTGGTTCTAAATCTGTAAATTTGGTGCCCAGCAAGAGCCAACACATAGTATGACCTGAGGTGAAAACCATGAAGACCTTACAACTTCAGGTGTATCAGATTTCTTGAGTTAGTGATAATGCAGATTGGTTTGTACAAGGGGTGAGCCGAACACCAGCTAAGGACTGACAGGGAACCAGAACTGGCTCAAAGATCCATTGTAGCTTTGGTGGAAAACGCATTTATGACACCTAATCAATCACGCTATCGCACAGTAAGTTAAGCAGAAAGAAACAAGACTCAAGTCAAGAGCTGTATTTGTTGTGTCTGCCTGGACAACCTGAGGATGGACAGCAAATGTGAAATGACCAAAAAAAGGCATGAGTAAAAAAAAAAAAAAAGAAAGAAAAGAAGAAAAAAATCAAACAGAATGGACATTTTCATGTATTCACAAATGTTTGAGGAAAATCCAAATTCAAATGAAGACGTGCAGTAAGAAATATGCAAGACTCCAAAAACGGAACATTTAAGTTTAGGAATTAAGAAAACATTTCTGCATTTGGACAGTCATGCCTCATCTACTGTTACACAACACGTAGGATTGGAATGAAACATCTGGAATATTTTGTCATGGGTTAAAATGCGTGATCTATTGTACTAAATATGGAATGACGCTGAATAGAGTTTACATTGTCTTCATTACAAGAGTTAGTGTAACTTTGGCAAATGTACAGTTGAAAACTCATTTAATATCCGCTGAGCATCAATCACAGCTGACTTTGGGGATTAAACATGCAATTAGGGTTATATGCTGTGGCCCAATGATTCCGTATTGGAACCTCTGTCGACGTGATAGTTTATTGTGTGTATATAAGATATGACTTATCTATTGGACATTAGTTTCAACCAACAACGTTTTATCAATGTCATTGCAGCTGCGTATAGTAGCTTTCAGTTGGTCCCCCTTCTGGGAGATGTAACTCAGAAGTCCATCATCTCTTCTCCTTTCATTTTCTTCTCCTGGGATTCTGACCAGGCCTTGTTTATGGTTCTCTTCATCTCATCATCTCCCTCCGCGTAAATCTTCTTCAGCATGCTCATCAGGCCCTCGCTGGGGTCTGCGTTCTCTTCCATGCTGGGTTTTCTGTTGAAAAGCGACAAGGAGGGAAGGATAAGAGTTTGTCTATTTCAATTCCTGTGTGCGCCAGACTGAATGATTTCACTGCCTGATCAACAGCGACACCTGGCAGCCACCTGTGGTACTGCACACTGCTGTATTTCAAACCAAGAGTCCCTTGGAGTGTTTGGAGGGGTAAAATCAGTCACTCTGTCACATCAAAATATCAAACTTCACCAGCTTTTTATAGGGGAAAAGAAGCAAAAAGCTAATTTATTTGTTTTAATATTCTTACCTATATGTAAGTTTCTCATTATACACATTTACTTTCTCTGGTCAAATTGTTTTAAAAGCATTCTTCCTGAGAACTTACTCCTTCTCTTTCGACTGCTTTTCCACCTTTGTTAGGCACTCCCACTTCTTCATTGTCTGCTTCTTGCACATAACCAGGACCATGTCCGTCTTTAACTGTGAAAGAAAAGATCGACAGTAAGAGGCCTACTTTCAAACTAATGTATTTTAAGACAGGAAGTACAGATTGCTGCTTCTGCATCCAGACATTAAACCACAGTGAATTAGCACGAGAGTAAAATGTACAGGAGATCAGATGAAATTTTTGTGATTCAATAAACTGAGTTATCAACTGTCATACATCAAATGTATTTATAACTAACGCAAGACTGGCGTTTTGAATGAAAGAACATCAACTGAGATTGTGCTCCGGGACTCATGCCAACTTCTGTGAAAAATATCCTAGATCCAGTCTCATTCAGCAGACTGATATAAGTTTGAGACCGAGGCCTCAGTCACCTTTTTACAGCTGTCTTTAACATCGATAGGGAACAGTAGATTAAGAACTGTCATCTGGTGGTTCTTCCCATCTAGATCTTTTACCAGCACAGAAAATGACCTGAAACACAAACAAATATGAATACAAACATATAATACAAACACTACAAACCTCAGCACATATGTCATTCTGTCATCATAGTTTATTCTTTTTTGTTATCGACAAACAATCAGCTAGCTTGTGTACTGCAAATTGTTGAAGCATTTAAATAAAACATTTCCCAGTACGCACGCACAAGTCAAAAAATGACCTGAAATGTAGTCCCAAATTTCAGATGCAAATAATGATCGGTGGCCGTTGGCAGATGAAAATCCCCTTACCTCTCTGTAAAGGTCACCTCCACATTCTCTGATGGAATCTTGTGTACACCCTTCAGTGTGAGGTAAATTTTGACAAATTTCTCCGACTGGTCCCATGCTGTGAGGGAGATACAACAGTGTATTCAACCTGTAAATACGTTTTCCCATCATATACCAATATCTGATACCTATTTACAGCCTAACTAAACTAGCGTCATACCATAGTTGGTGATCTTGACTGTGTATGCGGCTTTAGAGGCTGCAGCTGGGTCTGCCTCTCTCTTGGCTTGTTGATCCTTCTGTTGCCGTTTGATTGCGATCTCCTTCTCCACCTTCTTCTGCTCCTGCCTCAGTACTTCCTGCACTCTCGTCCTCTCTGCCTTCTCCAAGAGGGACCCGAGCTCCTTCAGGTCTAGCTCTAACTGGTTGATCTGTATTGAAAAAGGAAATTGTCCATTGAGTGACAAGATATCAGAGCAGCAACTAACGATTATTCTGATTATCTACTAACTAGGTGTTGGATCGATCTTTACAGAGTTTTATTCAAATGCCAGTGGGACGCCAAGTTTCCAGAGACAACAAAATGTATCGCCATGCATGCTATGTAAATTTGTGTAAAAATTATAGATTTATGGATGAAATTTTAAGTAGCTTAGAAATGCGATACAAACAGTTATTCAATTTCAAATGTCATTTAAGACACACTGCAACTGAACTGAATGTCTCTACTTTCCGTTCAATGCTACGTTAACCCACAGACAGAACCGATAACGGTGTCGCATAGAATGTTCTGGTAAATTCCAGTTTTCCAAAGTCAAATGCACTGCTTGTTACGACACACAGCACATATGTTACAACTATATAATTAGTTTATACATAGAACGACAGATGAACGTATTGTGTATTGTGTATGTATTGTGATAGAAACTAATAGCCCATAGCTACGCCAGTTTGCTTGTTTGCGATGGCTAGCTAAGGTAGCTAACGTAAGACTGTTTTCATTCGTATGTGGTAAATTTAATCTCTACAAGAAAACGCCGAGCACACTCGTTCAATATTTTATAGAATTTAATATAATATGCTGTGTACCTGCTCGGTAAGATCCATTTATGCTTTGTCCAAAGGGTTTCAGTCCTGTTTAGAATTGCGTGTGTCTTCACCGCAGCGCCCTCACGTTCACAGTTCTTCTTCTGTTAAATTTTTTATCATACATGACGCTCGCTGACCTTTTGCTGCCACCTACTGGACAGTTGTCCTTGCTCGTAAACGCATACATCTTGATATGCATCGTTAACCCCCTTAAACACCAGTTAATGAATTAATTCTTCGTTAATTGCATTTGAGTGAAAGATCCTAGCCATGAACAAACTGTGCATGGTTATGATTTTTTATAGACTGACTAGACGCTTCAGATGTTTAATTACCTTTCTAATTAATATTAGCTGTTGAATTGCTATTTCTGGCTAAATCTTAGTAAAACTAGTCCATAATCCATGTCTACATTTAGCCCTTTCTTATAAAAAATTAGGAATTTTAATTTATTGTGCCCAAGGCAACATTAGGTTCAGTACTAATTTAGTCTTGATTAGGCATTTTATCTTCATATATAACACAAAGTAATACACACGCAAATTAAATAAGCAACATATTTGTTTATTTGCATACATCCCATGATATATACAAGAGACACAAAATGATAATGTACACATTTATTCACACAGTCATTTCCTTTATGATTACATTACCAATGTCTTCTTAAAGATATAGTAATCTTTAAGGGCCTAAAAATGAACTCAATATGCTGGCAGACACACATCATCCACAGAAAGGATGATATGCAATGACATGTAGACAGATTACAGTGGATTTATACACATACAACTACTGGTCCTGAATGGGTAGTGACAGAAATATATCTTTAGAGTACATAACTCTAAATGCCCCTCACAATGTTCTGCTCTTCTGATCATAACCTGATCATATCGAACGACTGCAGCATATTTGATATCATCTAAACCAGTTCTTGAATCAAAGGTATGCTCAGTCACCACCTTGCCCTCAGAATCCCAGACATCTGGTTGTGGTCTGCTAGATGACGGAAGACAATGCGGCTGAGACGCCACCGCCGCTTCACTCCTCGGGGTCGGGAAGTCATCACACATCTATTGCGTATCCTCACAGGACAGCTGTCTCTGGGTAGAGCTGCAATCTCTTTGTCTGCCAACTCCTGTGAAGATGACCAAGACACTCTTCTAAATACCCGTGAATAATCTTGTATGCTGGTCTGTATAGATAATTAAGAGCCGGTGTAAAACATCAAGGGGAAGGCCACCAATTTTAAACGTCAAATTCAGTTACTAGTAGTTTGGGACTATAACTATGGGACTTAAAATACATTTAGGGTCAGCTTTAGTTTTCAAACTTGTCATCTTCAATGTGACCAGTAGAAAGTAACTTGTATGATAGAGTCAGCTTTGACTTCCATGACGTTTTACAGTCGGCTATGTAACGTAGTTTGAGTAGAAAATCTGACTTGTACCTGAAGCTCTTTGGGTAGGATGGTGTTCTTCCTCAGTGCGTTGATCCGTAGCCTCTCCTCGGCGTAATCAAAGGCCATCTGTCTCCTTTTGACGTCCCTCAGCATCCTCCAGTCCACGTAGTAACCTCTCAGCTGCTGCATGGCCCCCCAGCAGCTCCTCAGGGCCTACACACACACACACACACACACACACACATACACCGTAATGTTACCTGCTGATATACACTACCCCCCAGATGATCCTTATGCTAACACGATGACACTGTTCAAAAACTACCAAGACCTTCCAAGATATTGGTGCAGGACATCATAAAGGCAATTCATAGCTTCAAAGTGACAATACATTTTACTATGAGCAGTTATTAACGCAAACTAGCACCAAAATACAGGCACTAACACAGGCTTTTACCAGCTAGCATCACCAAGCTAACGACAGATAGTTAGTTGTGCTCTCGACGTTGCTTTCTATTTCCCCGCTGTCCCAAATAAACCATGTCTTCTTACTAGTAATATTTAAATAAACAAAATACAGTCTTTCCATCAAATTACCTGCTGTGGGGCGCAAACAGTAGAATGAAGGGCATTTAAGCCCAAACATGCTATCCTGTTCGCAGCCATGTTGGCTAAATTGACGTGCAGAATAACTGGGGTGGGTTGTTGAAATAGTGAAATTACTGCCATCTAGCGACCAGGAGGGGGAATGACAATGAAACGATAAATGTAGGCAAAACCGAGCAGGAACACTTAGAAACAAATATACTCGGAATGGACCTATTTGCTGGAAACAACGCCATAAATGTGCTTTATGATGATTCGTATGAAAATGTCTATGGGTTGAAAAAAGTTCCAGAATGAACATTATTTCAATGTACAAATCCATATTGTCAACAGTTATTATCATATCTGGCACAATCTCATGACAGGGTATGCCTAATAAGGATGCTATTCAACTTGGTTTGTTCATTTCCCTCAATACTGAGTCTCATGGATGGATGCCATGAAATGAAAAACTTGTAAGATTACATTAAAATCAAGAGGTGGCAGTGTAGCTCTATGTGTAACCATAATCTTCCTCTCACGCCACACACTGTGGGAGTAATGTTCCCTTCATACAGAATTCAAACATTACGTCTGACACAAAACCTCTCAAAATCACAAAACAAACCACAGCATATTTTCCTCTGACACCTGAATAAAAATACTCTTTTGTGTGGGAAAAAAAAAAGAAAAAGAAAAAAAAAGACATTTATAACAGAGTGGGCTGTAGGCTTCTTTAACACATGGCCCAGCTTGACAGCATCCTTATAAAAACAACAACAAAAGCAGCAGTTTTCTTGGCATATCCCATTATTTAGGGGCCTTGGGGGATATGTTCTTGGATAAAAATGAACGCATGATAAACTACGGACAGAGTTTCATCTATTATGAAACACATTATCAAACAGATTGGAAATTCTCCACAAGTCTCGCAACATTGAATTACATTTTAAAAAACAACAGTACACCACCGTGATGCACAGATAGCGGCACTAAACCTGTCACTGCATATACAGGAAGTCTTATTTCTTTTTGGGCTGTGAATGAAGCTCAAACTATCTCTGCTGTTACATAAAATCTAATTTTCTTTTTTCTCGTATGACAAATATTGAGCTGTCTTTTATTTGCTCTGTTAGTAGACAGAAAGCTTTTTACTGCCACTGTGTAATTGTGAAATTACACGGTTGTCCACCAGGAAAAAAAGTTTCTTTTCTTCTTTTGAGAAATGAACGTTTTGGAAACAGTGCATTGGCATTTGACAGCAAAAGTATTTCATTGCTAAGCAGCATTTTGGCCCTGGGTGTCTATTGCCTGAAGCTCAATAAGAAACCAAAATTGTTTCACTCCATAGAGTGGAGATGTCAAGGGCTTGACAGAATCTGAAAAGATTTTAAGCTATTTTAGTTTGTAAAATTTGTGCTTGATGAACCCAGTTTATGTCAGGTAGAATCATCGTTTTTGTTTGGTGGCAAAATTACAACTATAATTGTGCAGATTTATATTCTATTACTCAACAAAATAAAGGCAAAATGAGAAAACAACAAGAGCCATCATTCGTTGTTGTCAACATTCCCTTGAGCAAGGCATTTATCCTCAGCCAGTTGATATACACAGCTGATCAGTGTTTGACAGAGCACAGAATGGGAATCTTACCTGCCAGGTGGCTCATATTAGCCACAGCAAACCCACACACACACACACACACACACACACACACACACACACACACACACGAACTGCTGTGAAAGTTTGGCACTGAGGGAGCAATTATCAGAAAGATTTAATCCACAAACTGCAAATCTGGATCTGTTTTCTTGTCACTTAGCACCACAGGAGCAATTAATCCTAAGGAAGTCATGTGGAATCGTGTCTCGCTGCTGCATCGCGGTGTATCTTAAAGGGGTTTCAAGACCTTAGCGTGGATTACAGCAAAGACGGCAAAGTATTGATTAAAGGATTTGGAGACAAATCTATACAACGTACTGTTGATCTGTCACTGCGGTAAATCAAGATTTGTCACCGCAGGCGAAAATGGCGTCTTTTAAAAGTGAATGTGGTCAAAAGGAAAGGTCAAATGAAAGCTGTAATAATCAGCCACAGTTGAGAAGTGCAGCAACATGTGGAATTTGGAGCCACATTAACCACAGAGCCAACTCAGTGGAAATGGCAGAACTGAATTATGAATGTCCAGGTGCATTAACAGCCTGTCTGCATTCATGGATTTCACGCACATATTCAGCAAGCAAAGGGCATCAAAAACGATTCCATATCCTCCTGACATTTTAGACCACGTCTGTTCCGACCTCCATCGGCTGTTCCGGTGTTGTTCATTCCTTTAAGACTGATTTGAATCAATGTAAAGTAGGAGGGTACTCATCAAAGTTTATACGTCCAATAAAGTTGAGCAAAAAGAGAGAATAGTTTTCTTCTCGTAGTATAACAGAAAACTTTGGAAAAAAGGGAGCACAGCATCATCTGCCGAACACTCGGTTTCCACTAATCTGTACCAGACTCCTCGCCATGGGCATAAAACTAACCCTCCTAACTAACACATCTACAGCAACATCTCATCTTAATGTAAACAAGATGATGAAAGTAAACAAAGATCGTCTGAATGATCAAAGATGCTGCACTGCACAGATCCCCAATTTATCATGTTTTCTATCTGTACAGTTGTTTGTATTCAGAAACAATGTGGATTGAAGCGAAAGGATGGAAATGTTGCTAGAATAAAAAGAAAAAAAATGGTTGACTTGGTTATTACAACACTGAACACAGAATGTGTGAAAAAGGACATTTTTACAGGTTGTTATTAAAATACCTTCCTCAGTCATTAAAGGTAAAAATATTGAAATAAGTGACATGTATGGGGTTTGTGATATTATTTATATATGTTTATTTTATATATTCTGTGATTCATGGCGCTTGCCTGCTCCAAGAAGGAAAAAAAAAATCTGCAGCGAGACATTTCCTGTAAAATTTTATTGTACATTTCCTCGAGATGTTGTAAGTGGAGCCACAGTTTTCAACTGGTCAAATATTCCAGCTCGGACGTCTCCGAAAGAAACCAAACTGGTGGTATTTATACAGAAGGAACCATTCATACTGGAAATTTAATGGTGGAAAATGCTTCTTTCTTTCTGTCTTTCTTTCTCAAAGACTTCAGATCATGATTAAGACTTCTTAAATTCAGAGTCAAGTTTATTCCTACAGACTCATCAGTCCGACACCACTGGTGCCACATCAGCAAGGGAAATCTCCCCACTCTTTGTAATCGGTGTCCAGTTGAAGAAGATACACCTCATTTAGTGAGAGGTCATGACCCGAATGACTCAGAGGTCTCTGCTTTCCAGACCTCAGGAATGTCTAAAATCCCCCAAGGAGAGAAGGAGGGGGCGTGGCCAGATTCATGGTGTGCAGACGGGCAGGTACACTTTTGCACGGATGTATTTGAAAGCAACAAATCACACACTTCACCCATATATTTGATTTATATTGAACACATCTGTACCCCAGACAAAACCACTGAGTAGAAATCTACATTGTGTGATAACATAAAATTTCACTATTACCAATAATAAATAAAACAAACGCAAAATCATCCATGCGTGAGAGCATATGCTTGGACAAAACTAAAATCTCCAAAATGAATCCTTAAGCTAGTCTCGGTCTAAAAAGATCAATTTTTGCTCCGAATGAAACATTTTGAACACTTGAAACATCCAAACGGTCGATAAAAAAAAAGTCTGGCTTTCATGGTCAAATGTTTCCCAAAACTGCCAGAGAAACGAAATAAAATTTAACTATGATTTATGTCCAACATTTGGGTAACTGCGTGCACCGTGCATATTAAACGGTTGAATCTGAGCGTTATGGACATCAGCCTAATGTGTTATTTCCACCATCTGTTCTTGATCTGTGCTGTCAGAACAGATGACCAACTTCTTAGCATCAATCTCAATATCCTAATACTTCCAAATGTGTCTTTTGGTGGAGTAAAAATGATGACTTCACGGAGACATCGTGCCCTATTTAGATGATCTACGGCCCAAAGTCTGGTGCACTGCAGCATCCGGCACTTTGGAGCGCGTCCGAGTCCGTTTTGGCGTTTAGATGGCGCGTTAAAGAGCCGTGCGTGCCTGACCGTGGTTCGTTGCGATTTAGACGGCGGAGACCAGACTTGGCGTAACAGGGCAGACAGATTCTCTGCCGAGGATACGGATTCAAGATACGGGAGACTGCTGCACTTTTTGTGTGACTAAAATGTTCAAAGCTTGTATCACAAACAAACCCATTATCCATAAGCGTGGTGCCAATTATAGAGGATCAAGACAAATTAGAGTGTGAAAACTTTACTGAGAACAATGGGACTCTGAGCTAGTGAGACGTGAATGTCCATGGTGAGAGACAGAGGGACAGAAAAAGAAGGAGAGCTAGAAAGAGGGTGAAGCACACATCTGTGATTATACTTAGTTAGAGGACCACCAAGTCCGTAGGAAGTGTAGTCTGAAACCTCTGAAAACAAATCTTTCCTCAGAATCAGGTGAAGGGTGACTCCTGGTGCCATTTCTCAGAGCGGAAATCATTTCTTTCGCGTCCCAGTTTGAGGAAGTGTTCATTCGAATGGCATCTTTCTCTTTTTCCACGTCTGCGTTCACCTCGCGGTGACACGAAAAGACCAGATTGGACACCGGACAAGTTTATCATTTGTCACCGTTGTTCTCCGTTGGACCGGCTGCCTGAAATGACCTACGGCGTCCCCTGACCAGACTCCCCGATCACAAAGAGCAGGTTCTTTTGGTTCTGGCTGTGTGACAAGATTACATAACATAAAATCATACAGGGATGGAATCTATTTTGTACTAATGGCTCACAAAGCTTGATGCGGTGTCCCGGCGTACAGCATCGATGGAGTGGATGGATAGTTTTATGGCCTCAGCCACTGGCTGTACACGCTGTCCGTTCCACGCTATCTGTTCCATTAACATTGTAAAACAAGTTACAGCCTCCAAAGTTGGCAGTAAGTGAAGTCATTTTCCCGTCTCTGAGCTCATTTTTGTAAAAATTCCACGGCCTTCTGGGTAGTTTCGACCTTCTTTCGGTTCTCCGAGGGGATGTGGGGACCGCTGAGGCGTCCCTGAGATCAAACAGAGGAAACGGGACTGGACCGTGTCATCCAGCGGACTAGGGTCAGGTCTCCACGTGACAGGATGACCCCACCTTTAGGGGACCGGTATCCACATCGGCTCAGGAAGCGCGGTGACAGCTGTTGACGGCGGCTCATCCTTCAGCGCTGCTTTGACTGTTCCAGTCAGTTCATTTAGTGTTGTGCCGCACTGCTGGCCCAATGAATATGAATTAGAGCTCATTTATTATCCCGATGACAGGCTGGGCTTTTTTGGTGACTTTTACCGTGTCTATAAATCATAACTGTCATTTTTAATTAAACATAAACACGAGAGATTTGCCCCAAAAGCTGCGATCTAACGTAGATCATTAACTCGGCGATGAGATCACAGGTCGGACTCCGCACCTCCTCCGCCGCCGTCGTCGTCACGCGTCGGGCTCGGGTCGCTTTCGACGTTCCTTACCGCGATCCGTCGCAACGTCAGCCGCAGGAAAATCATCTTTAAACCGATCTGAAAGGCAGAAGTGCTGGATGCTCGCGGTGGTTAAACAACACGAGTGGATAATCACAACGTAGCCGCGCGGCGTCTCCACGTGCGAGCGCCGCCGTACCTTTCTGTCTGTGTGCGGTTGACAGAGGAACATTAAAGTCATTTGCGGTGCACGTTAGGGATAATTGGACGCAGGGCCGCAGCTATAGACTTTATAGACGAGCATATGTGGGTATTTACGTGCGCAAACGTTCATACTATATATATTTGTGCAATGTGGTGCGCATCAAAGGGCGCTAACGTTCGCCAAACCTCCATGTGGCATCGGTTTGCTTTCACTTAAATGACTTTATCTGTGCTGGAACTTCAGATCTGGACTGATTTCCACCAAAAAAGGGCACATGTTCAGTTTATACAAGTAAAAAAAAAAAGAGAGAAAACAACCCAAACACTCTGTGGGCTACACACGCACAATCAAGTCTCACCCTCGCCTGATCCTGTCATTTCCATGTAAACACGCACAGAACACTTGATTTTTTAGACAACAACGGGGGAGGAGAAGTCATCTTTGTGTCACGGTGATGGAAAATCGTCAGGTTTGAGTCGACAGCGCATAATTGCCTCTCGGATGAGTCAGACGTTCAGTCGGTCTTTGGAGATCTGCGGGTGCTATTTGGATCCGTCTGTCAGACCCTATTTTGCACGCGGCCCGTCAGCGCTGCTCCCATTCGGATCAAATCGGCTCCTTCGATCAACAGTTTCCAGATTCACGAGGAAACACACACAATCGGTAGTGTTTCAGTTTTCCTCCATCAGTCTGTCTGCGGGTGATTAAACACGCAGGACCGTCTGCTAATGTGCTTCACGTGCGTTCAGCGAAAAGGATCAAAAAGCGAGTTCGGGCCCTCGGTATGACACAAAGGGAGCACTCGATCGCAGATGGACAGGGAGATGAAGTTAAAAATGGCTGACGCGGTGAAAAACTAATGCGGTCGGTTCTCAATGACTGTGGAGAATTATTTAGCAAACGGACTGAGACCGGGACAGGATGATCAGGATGTCTTATATCCTCCTGAAGAGCTTCATTCCACAATAATCATCTGCCTGCAACATGTTATGGCTCCGATTAAACAGCTGCTAAATCATTAAGTTCACATAGAATATTCATTTCAGATGAACTTATGACTGATTACAATCTTTCACGTAGGATGGATCCATTGCTACCTGGCAAGCAAAAATATAGTTACGGATGGAAGTTTGATTGTCTGTCTGATTATTGTCATCCTCTATTGTGTTGTCGTTTTTGTTTTTTGTTCTTTTCTTTCGAGGGGATAACTGCAAAAGCTTGAAAAGGACATTTTTTCTTGATTGCATATGGAATTTTGCCGTCAATTTGAGAATCTTAAGCAGTAGCATGTGGTAAACAGTGAATATTAGCATCTTTTTATGGTGCATAATAAGATTTTTGGCACCTTGCTCTATAAATCTACATATTTACAAAGGGAAGCTGCACCTTTCAATATTTTGAAGTTCATCTTAACACCCAAGTGTTATGTGAAGACATGCGTTATTAAAAATACATTAAGCAGGTGAGTTCATCAAAGAATGAGATGTTACGTGTCATATATCACGGTAATTATGACAGATTAGGAAGCTTGAGTGCCTTTTATTAACAATGCTTGCAAGTTTTCAAAGTAGAAATTTATGAGCATCAGGAGCGCGGCGATTTATCTCGTGCTTGAGAGGAAACACAAAATCATGGGAAGAGCTGCCTCAAGCAAATAGGGTTGTCCAATAAATTACTTCCTGTACTTAGCGAGCACACAAAGTCAAATACCAAAATGTGCCGGAGGAGGGAGGGGAGATCAAGGTATGTGAGAAATGCAGAGCTCGTGGCCGCAAACGCAGGATAAATCATCACTGGAGATAATAGTCGTGGTAAAAGGTTAAGAGGCAGAGGAGTTTCAGTTTGTACTGCGTTCCTATCATTTCAAAATAAGAGCGATTGTTGTGGTTATTCGTCATTGTCGTCATTAAAGTCTCCATTTCAGTGTGGATGTTGTTGTTTAGCACGAGGGAATGCGAGCCAATAAAGATTCTGTTGCTGCGTGTCAATTTAAGGAGATTTTCTCAGAATCCAACACACAGGGCAAACAAGATGAGTCAACTAATGCCAGGAACTGAAGGATGATTCTAATCAGTCAGAAAGCCTCGTTTGACAGGGAGCCAGTGGACTTCATTAATCCTCTTAAAAACAAACAAAAAGTCCTAAAAAATATCATGGAAAAGTTCACAAACAGTTCTAAACATTGGATTACTGTCAAAATGACAGGTGCAGAAAATAAAAGTGTTAAAAAAATGGCAAGTTTGACACAAATGTCAACATTCGTTGTGCATATAAAGGATTTCAAACTTCTTTTGGCAAATATAATTCAAAGTATTAGTCCGTATTTTTCCCATTTTTTATGATTTATTCCTGATTTTGTGGCATTATTTCTGACTTATCCAGATATTCCCACTCCTCATAATGGTTACTTCAGAACCTTTCATTATTGTTGTAAACTTTTCATCGTATTTCCTATTAATGATCCGCAAATTTTCATTTGGGTTGAAAAATTAATAAAATTTAGATCACTGCTCGTTATTAGTCATCATCTTTCGTTCCATTTGGTTTCGCTCTCGACTCTGCTACATTTTATTCACACTGAAACGAATGCTTGTTATTTACTTAAGAACACGATTCAAAAAAATAAGCAAAAGCAGGTCACAAGAGCTCTCTGGAGAACGACTGAACAGCTCACGAAATGCATTAAAAAACAATCTTTCAATTTAATAGAAATTTCCAAGGCACTGTGTTTGTGGCCTTTAATGTTGTCATTTTAATAAAACTGAAAGTGTCTTTGTCCTCTGGTGAAAATGAAAAATGCAGGCCGCCACATTAGTGAGTGGAACCCTGGGAGGAAGTGTAAACTCGTTGTAATGACTGTATCATTATGGAGCATCCGGTGCATCGTTCATCTCAAACTCTGCTTCAGAGAGAAGCTGCAGCATGGCAACGACTCCCAAAAAGTGTCAGACCTCCCAGCACCAACATTTATCATCGTTTTTCTTGGTGCCAAAGGTTGTGCAATCTTTCACAATCCTATGACTTCCTAGCAATCACAAGAATAATATGAGGAGACTTTAAAGAACTACTACAGGCAACATTCAATGTATTTAATGAGCCAAACTTCTCATGTATTTTATAGTCAAATAGAAAAAATAAAATAAAATAAAATAAAAAATAAATAAAATAAATAAAATAAATAAAATAAATAAAATAAATAAAATAAATAAAATAAATAAAATAAAATAAAATTTCGCAAAGATTTCCACTTTCAATTTCCACAATTTATTTAAAGATACCAAATAAATTGAAATTACACTGAAACCATTAAATGATATCCTAAGTAAGCCCGGAGGCTTCAACCTGAGTGTGGTGGTGTTGATCCAAAAACAGTTAAGAACCATTAGCTGAGGTTTTGGTGCCAATCATGGGTAAGCTGAGCAGTGTTTCAAAAAGTCTGGGCAAGAAACCAACATAGAACACACACACACAAACAATTCAAACATGCAACATTTGCTCTGTAAAAACAACTCCACCTGGTGTCTCAGCTTCAGCTCCAGTTTCACTTGAACAATCTCAGTGTGTGTTCCAGCAGAAATCTGAAACCCGACTTATATATTTAGAGACAAACACCCGCTGTCAGCGTAAACTACTGCCAACCTTGACATGGGTGACACCTTGACAGCCGGGGTCTCTGGTGATGGAGGTTGGAGCTTTGTTATCTATAAATGCTCACCGGATCATTTCATTTTTAATATGGGAACCAAAACACATAAATAAATGAATAAAATATGTCTGGATGCTTCCTTTTTTGGTATTTTTTGATGGAGATATTTGCGGTTTCACTGTCAACTTATTGGCTTTTTCACAAATATGTTTCACAACACATTCAGTGGCTTGTCGGTTTGCTTGGCTTCAGTTCAGGTCCCCTCTTTAACCCTTAAAGACATTAATTTAAACTTTTCTCCTCTTTTATCATGAAAGAGACGGAGTGGAACGCTCCTATAACTGTCTTCCTGCTCTTGTCCCCTTTTCATTGAATCCTGTGAGGAGGAGAGGAGACACTCCCAAAGTAACTGCCCATTGGCATCTGTGTGTATGAATGAGAGAGCGAGAGAGAGAGTGAGTGGGGAGAGAGAGAGAGAGTTAAAGTCATTGTAAGGGTCTTTGAATCACTGCCTGTCAACAGGTGGCAGAGGGAGAGGTTTGGTGAGGGACAGAGGAGAAAGAACGCAAAAGAACAGAACAGAGGAAGAAAAGTTCAAGAAAGGGTAAGGAAACTTTTCTATAGATTCCCTCAGTGTCGTCTGTGGTGCACTTGTGCGTGTTTTTTAATTGAACGAGTCAGATTTGTTGTGTAAGAGCGCGGTATGGCGAGAGTGATCTTCATTTTTCATCAAAGTAAAGACCAAATGTTAAACAAAATGATGACTTAAAGAGTTTTCTTACATAAATTGCATTTGTATAATGAACAATTTAATATTACGGCTTTATGAAAGTGTTTTTTTGGGAAAAGAATGGAAAAGGTGACGTTATTTCATAAATTAAAGAGATGTAAAATCCTTCACTTTCTGCTGTGCTTAGGGAAAACTCAGCTTGGAAGTAATTTTACTTTGCTATTTCCTTCCTCTCTCTCTCTCTCTCTCTGACGAAGAAACAAGTCTGTCTTGTCTTGTAGTGATTTGCCTCAGACAAACTTTAGGAAGCCGTGGTTGTGCAGTTGACGAATATTATGCACGATATAACGCATGATATAATATGCAGATATAGTAAATATAACTCACCTAATGGTCCCATTAAGGTGCTGACAGTTATTGGGTGCAAGCTGTGCAAGTGTAATGACACGGAAATACAAAATGTTTACACTAGATCACTTTGCTGACGCACTTTTTCATTCGCTGTAGCCAGAGATCATTATTAAGATGATTATTTGCGATGAGTATACGCGGTACAATTGCGAACTGTTATTATTATAGATTCCCTGGAAGGCGAAGATAAATATTTTTACATGTAATTATCTGCTGGTGTGATGGGCGCAGAGGGACGTTGATCCAGTAGATTTACCTTTAATGCTACTGTGCTGGCTCAAGCATTGCACGGGAGCGCTGGCAAAAAATGAAGTACAGATGTAGGCCCTCAGCCATGCAGAATGAGAGAGAGAGAGAGAGGGAGAGAGAGAGGGAGAGCTCGCATAACATCATGGAAACTCCACTTATGGAGATTTCAGATTTCCAGAGTGAAAAGGACCCCTGAGCACTACACCTACTCGAAACACCTTTTATTATTAAAAAAGAAAAAGAAAAAAAAGATGTCTGTCTAGGTAGTTTTTTATTAATACTCGAGTATTCTTCTTTTGTTTTTTTTTTGAATGGGTTAGCTTCTCGTCTGACAGCAGCACTTGTGCTTATCGAGATCTGTGGTCTGCACGGAGGCAGATACGAGCTCTGCCCTCGCACCATAATTGCTTTCAGCTTCCTTTCCCCGGTTCGGCTTTTCCCCCTTTTTTCGGCGTGTAATCTGCCGAGCGTTCCTCTGGCGTGTCCTGTTGGCCGGGTGCGGTGACGTTTGTCCGTTTGAGCTGAAACCTGCTAAAACAGTCAACCTTTTGTTTAGAGGATAATGGCTCTCTGGAGAGGACGGGTTCATGGTGCACAGTCTGACCGAGCGTTCCTCTCCGGCCTCTCCGATCCTTTTTTGTATTATTTACTGCTTGTCTTAAGGGCAGCTGTGTTAGATCTTCCCTCCATTTACTGAAGTCCAAGTAGCAATACTGCAGCGTAAAGATACTCTATAAAAACACAACTGTACTCAGCTCAAATCTGCACTCAGGTATCAAACACAAATGTGCACATTATGCTGAATAAGAGTCTTAAATAATTGATGCATTCACCTGTAAACCGTATTTCTATATTGTAGGATGTCCAGGTGTACTACTACAACTACTACTACTACTAGAACTAGTAGTATTACTGCTATATTTCAGTGGAAATGAATCTAATCTAATGATAAGTTGTATTTTTTTGTGTTTGTGTGTGTTTTTGCAAAATCTCCATTTGCAAGTATAGAAAATTACTACACCTCTGCTCTCTCTCTCTCTTTCTGTCTGCCGCACGCACACACACACACACACACACACACACACACACACAGGCCTGACAGTAAAGCCCATGGTGAAAGCAGTCTTGTCCCGTGGGTCCGGACAGGATTGTCTCTAAGTGATTAAACCTAAACCTCCGCCGTATACAGGCGACGTGTACACATACTGTACACACACGTGCACAATTCCACTCGCTCCTTTCTGGCTTGTAAAAGTCCGAGTGCACAATGCAGGTCACCCACAAACATTTTACTGGCCTGCTGACATAGCTCTGCTTTAACACGGAGAAGTTATTATCAGGAAGGAATTTTCAAGCCTGTTTATGGACATGCTGAAATGCAATCTGAAGGATCTGAAGGTTCTGCCCATCTGAAGCCGTCCTGCTTTTTCCTGATTTGTCCGGCTGATGTAACTAAAGGAGTCAGTGAGTGTGCAGCAATTTTAACTGCATCTGAGGAAATCCAGTAAAACAAACATTATCATTCGTCACACGACAGCCACGAATGTTTGTTTATTGTTATTTTATCTGAGATCTTGAAACTTGACTGTGAATTTACATTTCATGCATCGTCTCTTCCACCAACCTATCATATGATAAAGATGGTCATTTTCACCTGAAAAAGTCTACAGCAGAACATCTCTTCTCTTCTTTTCTTTCATCTTTCTCACATCACCCATCCATCTATCCATTCACGGCTGCCCTGCTTCCTCTATTCCTCACCGCCTCGTCCATTTATCTCTCCATCTGTCTGTAGCGGCCCTCTGCTATGCTTGGAAGGTCACATTGCTATCTCCTCCAAGAGAAATAAGAAAATGGCCAGCACCAAATAAAACCCTGACAGGGAGCTATAAACATACGGGTTAAGCATCTCTCTTCGCCAACACTCACTGTCATTTGACCTGGTTACAGTATATACGGCCTATAATGTGGCTTGCTGCTAGGCTGTCACTGATTCACGCACACTCTCTCCATCATTCTCCTCCTCTCTCACCCATTCGCTCTCCAGCACTTACTCAATCTCGCTCACGTTTCCTTTTTTTCTTGTTTAAAGTCTCTTATTTACCCTTTATTTACCCAACACCTTCTCGTTCTTTCTCCCCTGTCCCCTCCCCTTGGCCATTGATAAAACACCTACGAGCCCAAATGTTGGCCACCATACGCAGTCAAAAACAGTTTCCCAGTGATGTCATTGTCTGGATTTCTGCAGCAGGCACCCCTCTCTCCGACTCCAAGCTTTCCACTAGCAGCAATCAAACAGCTAAAGTAAGCAAACAAGGTTGGGCATGTTGGGCTTGGACGACTCGTTCACAGTAATT
>OMNV01013575.1:60596-75951 GCA_900303265.1 Brotula barbata
CGTTGCTCGTCCGCCAGCCATTTTTTTTTTCTGTTTTAACCTGTCAGGTTGAAGGATTTATGAAAGGTTACACTCCAAACCCCACAACTCTTCTGTCTGTCTGTTTCATTATTCATTGATGGATGTGGTAAAGGATGACTCTATGAATCTGTAAAAGTTGTAACATGACAGCAGCATGTAGAGTATAGACTGATGACACCTGACATACTGTAAAAGGACAACAGCCCATCGACACACATTTTCCCTTGGTCTCCTCACAGTCTTGTGGCTGTACGGTGAGACTGCGAGCGTGTTAATGATGAAACGCTGTGTTCCTTGTGGTCGATCGTGTGCACAACACGCTGCCCATAATGGATAAGCTCTTTTCCAAATGCTTAAAGCCACAACTCGGATTTTGTAGCCCGGTAGCCACTAGCTGATGGAGCAGAACGTCTGGGGTAACTTAATCCATCTTACGCTGCGAGGCCCCCTGTGGATGCGGCAGAAGTTTGAAAAAAATCTGATATCTTGATCAAATAAATAAAAGCTAATAACACACGCCACGTCAGACGGCGGAGACAACCAGGACATATCCAGTTATCTGTGTATATAGTTAGTTTGATAAGATGTCAAACTGGAGGCTCACCGACAAGCGTTCCTTTTTTTTTAAGCCTCTGAATGTATCCGTGGGTGTGTTTTATGCGTGGACACGAACATGTGCTTTGCCGGGATGCCTGCATATACACTCTGTGACAAGCGCTCACACGGTAAGCAACTGATCGACTTCTCATGTTTTGGGCCTCGGAGGAAACGCTCAGCCATAACAAAACAAAAACCTTTACAAATTGCCTCCGAACGGATGCGTGTCCGCAACGTGAGCTGGGTTTAACCCATTAGCGTTTGGCCGCTGCTACAGCCGCACGGAGAGACGGAGTCGCGGCGATTGTGGACCGTTGCGCCCTCCCTTTGGGCTCCTGGCTGCAGCATCAATCAGTTTTTGTGATGGAGGCTGCGGTGACACAAGACTGACCCTGACTAAGCTGCTGCCCCAGAGGAAAAGCCCTCGATGATGATTGCTTTTACATTTCCTTTCGCTTCCCCTCTGCCGCCGTGGTATCTCCTCATGTACCGCTGCGCCGCTCCTCCCGTGGAGCTTCAAGAGGATTCATTATGTGCTAGAACTTGGTTGTGCTGCTGACTCTGTCCCTTTTTTCCTCCTCTTCAGTAGGATGAGCCACGCTTGTCCGTCTCTTGTTGCTCGGTGACTTTCAGAGACAAGAATGAGAGATGATAGCTTGCGACTCTATCCATACATCACCGGGTCATACGATGAATGTATTCAAGCCTTGAACTCATTTTAGAACTACTACCAGATTGTTTAATCGTTTGTAGCCCACTGGTTGTGACTCATGCTACATCGTCCCGACTGAACTGAAGTCATGCAGGCTGCACCAGTTTGTGCCTGTCAGACATCTGTCGGCATCGAGCCGCCTTCAGTTTCTGCTCTTTTTAATTTTATCTTTTTCAAACAGAGATCGACGCTCCCACCAACGTGGTTACCACCGAGGTAACCGAGGACACGGCAACGGTGTCGTGGGAACAGGTCCAAGCAGAAATAGAGGGATACATGTTGAGTTACAATTCTGCGGAAGGATTGAGCGCCGTCATTCCCCTGGGGCGGGACAGAGCCTCCTACAGGCTGATCGGCTTGAAGCCCGGAGTTGTCTACACTGTCTACGTCTGGGCCGTCAAGGGAGACAAAAGCAGCAGAAAGATTTCAACAGAAGCCGAAACAGGTAAATGTTGACACGGGCCTCGGTCCATTTGAGATCCGGACGGCCGAGTTCTTGCTAGGAAGACAGCAAAGATCGCTTAAAAGGTACAATGTGAAGATCGACCCTTAACCCCATCCTCTTGCACACAACGGTGGGCCGACAAAGCAAACACAACACGTCCTTGCCCTCTGCAGGTTTTTCTAAGGGCCTAGCGTACACAGGTTGACCTGTGAGTGGCAGGTATCCTAAGCGCTCCCAGGCAGCACATTTTCTTCCCTCTTCCTTCTTTACAGCTCGTGAACATGTGCAAAGACGGTTTAAGTCACACTCTTTTTTTTTTTCATGCAAGAAACATCCACCTGCTTTTACGAACGGCGGATCAAACCTTTATTTCATGTCTTTTGTTGGCATAAGCTTTCTTCACAGTTTTGGCATATTTAAATACTGTGGGAACGAGTGGTTAGAACAAATTACAGTGGACGTTTTATCCCTACCACGCTAAACACTCCGCCTCAATGCCAAAATTGAAATGTCACTCTCACTTAAACCGTATTTAACATAATTACACCAGATACCTCATTTTAAGGGACTTCAGTTAGCCTGGGGGTTAAACGTCTGCTTCTGTCTTTTGCCTGCTCAACAAAGTCAACTCCTTAAAAAAAACAAAAACTATTACGTTGCTCCCGTCTCTCATGTTCCACTGCTCCTAAATCTTGCTGCCTGTGAAGGTTACCAGCTGGGGTTGTCTGCCAACATTTACGTTTCCCAGGCAAGCCAGACGAAGAACGACTTTTTCGGGATGCACGCACATTTTTTTATTTTTTTATTTATTATTAAAGTGCCACTGCTGTAGAGTCAGTTGAACAGAAGGAAGAGTTAGAAAATGGAAGATTTTCTCATACGAGTGGAAAATAAACTCAAAAATTCAATCCAACGTTTGCTGCCGACAATCCAAGCGTGCACTTTTCAGCTTTCTGTTTTTTTTCGTGTCTTTTGATGAGTCGAGCAGACGTGTTAGCTCCAATAACGTGAGTCATGCGTCGAACAGCAGGTATCCACATGAATACATCTGAAACGAGGTTTGCTTGCTGGTGATTTTGACAGTGTTTGATTTTAGTGGATGGGATTTATTTTTGTGAAGGGATCTACTTCAATAAAACTTTTACCATATCATGTCCTGAAAGTGAGCCATGTGGACATCATCAATGGGAGTGTGTTCTAAAGGAGTTAAATTAAACAAATAGGAAGCGTTAGAGCTCATAGAGCAGCAAATTACACATGCAGGTGGTGGGATTCATTTTGGAGTCTGGGCTGTAATACCTCTCTAATGTCTTTTGCAATAGTGGTCTGACATAGTTTGCATGTTTTTTGATTAACATAGCATAGAGAGCATGCTGTGTAATTCATAGTGTGAATGCTTACAGAATGTGATTTTATGCCAAACTTGGATTTAAACCCTCGAGCTCATGGAGTTATCTCGATGGAAGTTTGATCCAAGTTTGATATTTTCGCCAATGTTTCCAACCTTTTTACACACCGGTCGTCCGAAGACGCGTGTGTAAAAGCAAACTACACACTGCTGGTGTTGTACTAGTGGTGTGTAGTTTCTGTTCTGTTTCTCGTTTTAACTTTAACTCCTCATGCAGAACTGGATGCTCCTACTAACGTCTTCGCCCAGGATGTGACAGAGTCCTACTTCACTGTGTTGTGGGATCGGGCCCAGGCAGAAATCGATGGCTACCTGCTTACCTACAGCTCTTCCGAGGGCTCCAGCGGGGAAATCCCACTGGGGCCTGACAGCACTTCTTACAGGCTCACTGGGTTGAGACCCGGAGTTCTCTACACTGTCTACATCTGGGCCATCAAGGGGAACAAAGCCGGCAGGAAGGTGTCCACACAAGCAGAGACAGGTCTCGGATTTAGCAGTTTCTGTTTAAATACAAAACACTTTATTATAACTGTCTAGTGTAAAAATTGCATCCTACAATTAAATCCTACAAATTTAGCAGTGCTACGTTACATTAGATCTACAGGCAACCTAAAGAATAGATCATTACAATAACAACAACTCTGTACGCAGAACTGGATGCTCCGACTAACTTCTTGGCCCAAGATGAGACAGAGTCCAGTTTCATTGTGTCCTGGGATCAGGTCTTGGGAGACGTCGATGGCTATAGGTTGACTTACAGCTCTGCCCAAGGCCTAAGTTCAGAGATCCCTTTGATGCCTGAGAGCGCCTCTTACAGGCTGACTGGCCTGAGGCCTGGTGTCCGCTACACGGTCACCATCTGGGCTGTGAAAGGGGTCAATGCCAGCAGGAAGATCTCAACACAAGCTGAGACAGGTTACTACATTTGAGCATTACACCGTGTCTGGTCTACTCACTTGGGGAGTTTTGTTTGATGTTTGATCAGCTTCAGCGTGATCAAAAGAATACACATGACACATAACGCTTTTTTGTATGCTCCTCATCATAATAACATAAACTGGAACAGTTAAATGCAGTTGTTTCATTTTCTTGTCAATGAGAAATGAAACAGTACTGTTTTAGTTTGTATCAGTAGTGTATTAATATCCTTCACTAACATCTCCCTCTAGAACTGGATGCTCCTGCTAACCTCTTAACCCGAGATGAAACAGAGTCCAGCTTCACTGTTTCGTGGGATCGGGTCCAAGCAGAAATCGATGGTTACGTGCTCACCTACAACTCTGCTGAGGGCTTCAGTGAAGAAATCTCATTGGGCCCTGACAGATCCTCGTACAGTTTGACCGGGTTAAGGCCTGGGGTTCTCTACACTGTCTACATTTGGGCTGTGAAGAGTGGCAAAGCCAGCAGGAAGATATCGACACAAGCTGAGACAGGTGGCAAAACCATTTTCTGATAAATTCAGGTTTAATATTGATATATCAGATCTTCTGAATTCTGTTTATTTACTTTGTTGTTGTACCACAAACTATCCGTTTTTCCATACGATAATCTCAGTGTCAGTGTCCAAACCATATCTGACAACTCATCCATTCAGCTATTTTCTAACTGCCTTTTCGGGTCAGGTTCATTGTGGCATCTGGATGAGCAGACATCTTTTTTTCCCCCCCCAATATCTTATTTTTGTGTCTCCTGGGAGGTCTGTGAACATCCCAGTGCTACCTGGGACATGTGATCCCTCCACCACATCTTTGATCTTTGTGCATCCTTCTGGTCTCTATGGCGTGAGTCATACCCTGACCATCCTCCCGAAAAGGGACAGCTGGGATTTTTCATTCCAGGTGACCAAATACAAAGTGAAGGAGAAGAGCAGCCTCATGCCTTGCTCTTGACATCACACACCATTTGGTGGCACCACCTGATACTTGTGACCACCGGTGTGGGTCACTATGAATGTCTGTGTAACAGGGTTCCCCTCTCTTGTGAGTCAGAGACACACCCCGAGATGTTCATGTGGCAAGGATGCACACTTCTTATTACATAAGGGAGCCAGCTTGAAGGGAAAATCAATTGTGCTAACAAAGGTAAAAAATAATAACAGCTTCTCAGTGTGTCTCAGTGTCTTTTTCATTGTGTCTCCAGCGTGCAGCCCCGCCGTCTTTGTGACCTGAATAGATTCCTGCTTGATTGGATCAACTTCAGATGTGTCAATTAGACACACCTGTGTCCAATTACCACCTGAGCTGCGGCGCCATGTGCACAGGGACACAAACACACAAACACAAAACCAATCCCACTGTCACAGTCTGTACTGCCTCAGTCAATTCCATCACATTTGAACAAATGTCTCATGTCCTACATGTGTCATCTTGTGCGGCCGCTTATCCCTTGATATCAGCACGCATCGCCACTCTCATCTGAATAAAGCAAGATGGTGTTCTTGGAGAGGACGATCACGCACTGTTCTCCTCAGTCTGCTGGGACAAGAAGGACGTCATCCAGTCCACGTCCACATCCACGTCAGTCTTTCAAGCACATTTCAAAATGAAAGTGCTGAGCGGTTTTCCAGAGCTGCATTGAAGCCTTTGATGAGGCGTCCTCCATAACTTATTCAAACTCACTCCCCATACACACCACATATTAAAGGCCTTCATTCTTGTGGTCAACTTCCTCCTTCGCTGCTGGTGGTTATCATCAGGTTCTTGGGTCATTGACCTTCCAGTCACACGTCTCTGGAACCGTTTGAACACGAAAATGTTCCTTGGGTCGAGTTTTGCATTGTTCTGTGCCGACCTGCCCGGCATTCTCAGGAAAATGACTCTGGCTTGTGTATCCCAGTAATTGCTGATGTTGTCATCAGCCGTCTTGCTTTCCCAACCTCTCACCAGGATTACTGAACATCAGAGGTGCAAGTTTATCTTATACTTATGTCGTACAAATAAGATCTCAATATAACCACAACTCTATATTTAGAACTTCTACTTATCTCTTGGCCAAAGATGAAAGACTGTTAAGACTTGGAACTGAAATATGGTAGTAATGTGACCTCCGTTAGGAGCTTTCTGTTTCAGCAAAAGCAACACGAAATGTAACAGTTCAATTGCATGTAACCTGTTTCGTTTCCTCGTCCATGAGAAATGAAACAGTAAAGTTGTAGCTTGCATCAGTAGTGTATTAATATCCTTCACTAACATCTCCCTCTAGAACTGGATGCTCCTGCTAACCTCTTAGCCCGAGATGAAACAGAGTCCAGCTTCACTGTTTCGTGGGATCGGGTCCAAGCAGAAATCGATGGCTACGTGCTCACCTACAACTCTGCTGAGGGCTCCAGTGGGGAAATCCCAGTGGGCCCTGAGCGATCCTCGTACAGTTTGACCGGGTTGAGGCCTGGGGTTCTCTACACTGTCACCATCTGGGCTGTTACAGGGAGTAAAGTCACCCGGACGATTTCAACACAAGCTGAGACAGGTTAATACACTTGGACAGGATATTTGATTTTAGACACACTCGTGAAGTATGAGGCTTGTTTGGCCTTTAAAGGGACGGCACCAAAAATAGCCACTTATCGTCCAGTGATGGCACAGCGACGTGACAGCAATGAATCAGGCATGGATGGTTAAAAAAGAGCCAACTATTAGAATTTTCAGTCTCTCGGATTGTGATTAATGCAAATATTCATTAATAATAGATGAAAGTACTATAGGGGACAAAACCTTAAACAAACAGAAGGTTGTGCAGAGACCGGAGACTTTCCCACATGCATCCAAGTGTTGCTGCAGCGTTGATATGATGTTCAGTCATTGATTTGTACAAGGACATGATCCTCCTCCTAAACACAGACACAAACATATTTCTGTTCTTTAAACAAAAAGGGGTCTGGATTATGCTGATAAGATTTTCCACTCAGACCGGGTTTGCTACATGTGGCCCTAATTTGGGGGATTTTGGCACAAAAGCAGATTCAACTCGCTACCTCGAGGCTGTGTTACGTGGAGGTGCAGGCAGGTTACAAACTTTATAAATGATGAGGACAGGGAGTTCATATGGAGAGAAAGATGTCAGTTTATGCTAAAAACAGCAGGCTTTTGGACTCCATGCCTGAAAGTTGAAATAAGAATTCCAGTAATCTGCCGAATACATAGGCGAGCAGCAGTTTGTCAACATGTTATAAGACAGCACTGTTGCCCTTTGACTCTACGATCTCGATGATGATTTCATGGTCACGCACGAGGGTTAAGTATGATTTGGTTCGGACAGAGAGCTTTTAATCTGATGTGAACACATTCATTTGCTTTTCAACGTGGGAGGGAATAACTTCCTGTCACACGCAGCTTTGTCCTTTTTGAACCCATAAACAAAAAAAAAGAAATCCGTTATTTTTCATGTCACGTGAGCTTCAGTGTGATATTATTGTTCCTTGCTTGCTGTTGTGAGCAACATGCATAACGACAAAAAAGTATTAGTCAAAACCAGCACATTTCCTGCTCTGGCAGGAAACGCGTCCCACCGGCTGGCTGCGTCTCATAACTCAGCATGGGGTCAAAAATAGTGGCAGTTACAACAGGGGAATCTTTGTGTGAGCCGGATCATCTGTAAAATCACTCGGGAGCTCTAAGTGAATGCTGGATCTTTTTCAATTAGGCAGCGAGAGCCCAAAGCTTTGGTTTCTAAACTCGTCTCGTCATAACTCATCGACGCTACGGGCCGACACGGTGCTGCCGTGGAATAGGAAAGCTATTGTATCCATAAAAATCATCTGGGAGGCATAAAGACAGGTGTTATTACATATGTAACTTTATTGGTCCTCGTAACAGGCGCCATTAATATGTCAGCTCAGGATTTCTCCTACAAACATGACCGAGTTTCACAGACACCATTACTTTGTCACTTTGAGCTAATTGGTCTTACAATTTACTTAACAGAGAAGCGGCTACTTCTCATTTTTCCCAT
This sequence comes from Brotula barbata, assembly GCA_900303265.1. NCBI lineage: Eukaryota > Metazoa > Chordata > Actinopteri > Ophidiiformes > Ophidiidae > Brotula > Brotula barbata. The sequence continues at coordinate 68,727 of OMNV01013575.1, forward strand.
GCCCTCGAATAATGGATCGATAAGACCGATGCTGTAATTTACGACGATGTAAAGAAAGTAAAGGCCCCCATTAGCCCAAGACCTCTTTATTTCTGACAATTTATCATTCCCGAGGCTTCAGCGTCTGTTTCATCTTAACTCCCCAAAGCAGGTAAATGAAGCAGAGGACAAGTGGGCCGGACTACCATCTGTAGAGGCACTTAGTAAATCTGCAGACGTGAAAAATCTCAGGGGCCAATAGTCATCATTGGTCAACTGACAGAACGGCTGCGATTCAAGTGGAAGGAGGCCAACTAAGGTCTACTGTCCAACTCAATAATCTGTAGGAACGTCTTAAGGGATGAATACGGCGTCTTTTGTGTGTTAGGAACATGAATTTGATTGCTATGAGATGGCGCACTGGAGCACTAGTACAATAAAAATATATATATATATGGAAAAAAAAGTCAAAGCGGCAGTAAAATACTCTCCGGAGGAAAAAAACCTTTGCTCATCAATATGAACAACTAACTCAGTTTGTCTCCTCTACATTGACCTGATTTGCTGCCTGACCGACAGACATCGATGCCCCCACGGACCTGAGGGTTACGGATGTGACGCTGGAGTCTGCCACCCTGACCTGGGTCCCTCCGCTGGCTGACATCGAGGGATACATCCTCACCTACAGAGATGAGGATGGCACAATGGAGGTACTGAGCCCTGTGCACACACACACACACACACACACATACACACACTAAAACCACAGCCAAAAGCAAAAAGCACAGATTATGTAACCCAAAAAAAGGCCTGACCAACCACAACTCATGGAAAAACTCCAATGACGGAGCGATATTACAGAGCACATCTTTAATTTATCATTGTAGAACTTCAGCTGTAAGAATGCACCGTCACATGAATACAATTAGCATAATATATATATTTAAGGTTTCCACTTCAATGGCAGAGGGCGGCCGAGCTTTCATGCTCTGTTGAACAGTGACCTCTTGTGGCCCCGTGAAGTTTGCATATGGAGGAGACGTCCAAGTCAAAGCCGGTTTCACGCCTCTCGCTGATTAAGTCGAAGTTTGTTTTAGAAATAATAATCAGCACTCATCAGTACGTGGATTACAGTCACAGCTGGCACGTCGTCGGCGTTGTATATCAGATTTTCATATTACACCATGCTTTAATAGACCACGTCCAACAAGGCTAACCCCATCTGTTCAAACTCCAAACTGTGGTCAGGCTGTTGAAAGGCAGATTGGAGCCGCACTGAGCAGTTTTGCTGTGTCTGGTCTGGAGATGGGGAAGAGGTACATCTGCACTCTGATCGCCTACAGGGGAGACAGGAGGAGCAGGGAGGTAGAAAGCGTGTTCAAAACGGGTCAGTACACCGCACCGCACGATGCCTTCACTGAGGAATCAGTGTCCAAGGTATTCTTACTACAGTACATGATGTACCATGAATTACTACATCATACCGTCCTGTATCAGGTTGGGCTCATATTACATGAAATGAATGTTTATAATAATAATAATAATACATTTAATGCTCAGGCACCTTTCAGGGCATTCAAGGAAATCTTGCAACAGCTCAAAGTCAGGATGAATTAAGAGAATAACAAGTTAAATTCTTTGAACGGCAATTAATCAGTAGCACTCATGAATTCCCAGTTGGCCTTCTGTACCCGTTCCCCATGGACTGTGTCCAGATCCTGAAGAATGGGAACACGCAGAGCGGCATCTACACCGTCTTCGTCAACAACAACGTCTCGAAGCCGTTTGAGGTCTTCTGTGACATGGACACAGACGGAGGCGGCTGGCTGGTACGAGCCGCACACAACAACATAAATAAATAAGCAGTTTGTCCAGTGTGATGTCACGATAAGAATATAACAGTCTTTGATGGCGTACTTTGAGATTTTCATTATTCAGGGCTTGCGTAGGTGTCAGTGTGGCTATGATTTATTATTATTGACTGTAACCATGGTGACTGCCAGTGGCATTTAAGCAGCTTTCAGTGTAAAAATCATTTCCCTCGGTGCTCTCAGGTCCTGCAGCGCCGCACCACTGGCAGACTGGAATTTATGAAACGCTGGAAACAGTACGTCGCAGGGTTTGGCATCATGACAGACGAGTTCTGGATCGGTGAGCATCGAAAGGATTTGTTGTTTGTAGATTGTAATATCAACCATTGATCTTTATGCATTGTAGTCTGCTGAACAGAGGGGGAATTTATTCTCTTTTTTTTTTTAAAGATTATTTGCCTGTTCTTGTTCCTTTCAGGTCTGGATAAAATTTATGAGCTGACCAACACCCCCACCCAGTACGAGCTGAGGTTCGACTTGGGTCTGGGCTCCGAGAGAGTCTTCGCTGTCTATGACAACTTTAGGATCGCCCCTGCCAAACAGAAGTTCAAACTCACCATTGGCAAATACAACGGGACAGCAGGTTGGACACCTACCTCTCAAATCTCTTCAAAATTATACACCACGTATGTAGAAGCAGCTTGGATTTGGACGGGTTTTTTTTTTTTTTTACTAAGAAAGGTGTTTTAGTGTAGGTGAGAGAGCAAAGTTGGCAGTAAGACAGAGAGGGGTGGAAACACAAGACTTTCAAGCGGTGAGCATCCCACCCGTCCTGCTGTGAGCAGCCAAGAGTGCAAAAACAGACAAACAGCAGGTGGGACACTTCTTTCAGAAACTTAGATTCCGTCAGTTATAGACAGCGACTATAACTGACAGTATTTGAAGAAAGAAGGGATTTTGTTGCTATTGAAGTCGTCGGAAACAGCAGCGCAGCAAGTGGGGAAATATGTCTTCACACATGACAGTCTTGGGAGACAGCATAAAGTATCTGTCTATTTTTGTCATTTTGTGACATTTCCTCCGTCAGGGAACGATGAGAGGAGAAGTTGTGAGCGGAAAAACGTCTTGAACAAACGTCAGAGAGGTTTTTGTACCTATGTTTTTGTTTAATTCCTTGTCTCCAGGTGATGCTATGACCTACCACCAAGGGCGTCCCTGGACGACCGTGGACTCAGATAATGACATCGCCCTGGGAAACTGTGCTCTGACGCACCGCGGTGCCTGGTGGTACAAGAACTGTCACCTGGCCAACCTCAACGGAAAGTGGGGTGACAATCGACACAGTGTGGTGAGTGGGGGTGGGAGGGGCGATTATGCACAGACACGCACGTTTGTGGCTAGAAATGAGTGGAACTTTGATTGCAGTCTGCTTTGCGACCAATAGATGGCACTGTTAGTATTATGTAATGACTGATTTACACTCCAACAAGATAAAAGTTGAGGCTGTTTGGGTGAGGGAGATAAAACAGTCACGCTTCAAGACATTTCTTATTTACTGGAGGAGGATTCATCTGCCTGATTCGCTCTAAAAACCCAGACGAAGTGTTAAAAATAGTAATAATATAATTTATAATGATTGTAAGATACCCAGCTACTACTTGTCAAACAGACACGGCTGCTTTTACGGCTCTGACCAGATCCACAATGTAATATTTATACAGTAATTCATCAGAATCCATTACCGGTGTGATCCCTGACACGTTCAGCAGTGTGTGACATCCATCATGTGGAAGAAACAAGGGAGGGAAAACAAACAGCGAGGTTTTAAAATGCTGATAAAAAGGAGGCTTTTCCCTGGTCAGCAATCAAAGACAACTTTTCCCCAGCCTACTGTTTTGTTTTGGATTGTTGAGGTGAAGCAGAAATGCCCCGAATCCATCAGCATTGATAAGAGAGCACATTTCTCACACCGGCTTTAAAACATAAGCGTTTCTCACCAGGCCGATGGGCTAACAACAACAGTTATTATGTCAAAGAGAGCGTGATGCTGAGGAAAACGCCGGGGGATTTCTTTCCCCTCGTCGAGATTTCACCCGTAATATTCCCGCCGCCGAAATCTCCCGCAGCGTTTGTTGATGGAATGTAATAACGGTCAAAGCGGGTTTGCGCTCTGCACGAAATGAAGGTGGAGGCTGACATTTATTAGTGTTTGTCATTCTGCCCGGCTGCGTGACTCCACCTCTCTGCCCTGCCTCTCATCTTTTACGTCTGTCCCTCTTCTCCCGTTTCATCACTCCATCCAGACCTAATAACGTTTTCTTCTTTGCCCCCTCGGTCCCTTCGACCTTTGGTCCTCTTACCAGGGAGTGAACTGGGAGCCGTGGAAGGGCCACCTGACATCCCTGGACTTCACCGAGATGAAGATCCGACCCCTGGGGGCTCTGTCGGGCCGGAAGAGGCGATCGTTGACGAGGAGCAGAAAGACAAACGTCCAAAACAAATAGAGGAGCGCCTCCCGAGCGCGTTGATTCACCATCGCACCGGATGAGGGGCATTTCTGCGTCTATCAGCATGGATCATTCGTTCGCTATAAACAACAGTAACTTATGAGATTTATTCCAAACTACCTTGGAGTTGTTTTGAAGTCAAGTGCGTGAAATGAAGTTAAACATTAACGAGTTTACCGTGTCAGTTAAAAGGTTGATGACAATAATAAGACGTAATTGTAAGACGTAAACTTTTGATTTTGACTCTAGCTGAAGTTTTTAAACTTAATAATAATAACACAGCTGAGTCCACCGAGGCCTCGATGACATCATACCCTGCAACGGCTTTTATTTCCCCTCGGGGCAGGCGATCATGTTATTTGTATTATACGTGTTTATTCCCTATTCTGCGAGGAAGCTGAATAGCAGTTTTCGCCGCGTATAGTAGCGTTGTTATGACAGCCCGTGCCGGCGCGTCTCGTCTCACGATCGGCGAGTTAGTGCCCAGGATTTATCGATCACGATGCTCGCCGGGCTGCCAAAAAACAGTCACGGCGCCTTAAGCTCGAGAATAAGAATTAACGAACGTCTGGAAAGGCCATATTGTTTCTGCTTTACAGTTATGTGATAAGGACGGCGCACATCAATCAATATAATGCGCCCTCGTCACACGAGACAGAGAGAAGACAGAACTTCCATCGCCTTTCTCGTCTCATCCTCAGGAATTTAACGAGCAGCCTTGTATTCAATCTGGAGCGCTGACAGAGGTTATTAAAACCGCTTTGACTTTGGCTTTATGACATTAGTACAATTTGCGACTTTTACGGCGAGGTCGTGTTTATGTGACCGGGACGCGCCACGTCGATCAATCTTTCGGCTAAGTGCCACGTTTGATTTCGAGTCCCCGGCCCGCATTCATTTTGCATCCTCTAAAAAATTCTTGTTAATCCTTCACGGCCCATAAGGTTTTATTTCTCAATCAGGCTGTCAAGGTCAGGAGTGAAGACCTCAGTTAGAGTAAAAAAAAAAATGAAAAGGCAATGGCGAGTTATGTCCGTATTCAGACCGAGGCTCGACGTTCAATGAATGAATAAATTAATTCAAACATATTCTGACGATTGTGTGACGATTTTTCCTAAATTAGAGCAACTGAATGCTCCGTATGCATGTTAGCTGTCTGAACTGGACTGGGTTTGGAGGTCCGGGTGTCTTATTAAAAGGTCAATAAGGACAATTGTTGCCGTTCTGCTTTTTGTCGCGGCGTGGAGAAACGCAAGCGTCGCTTTAAGACGCACAATAACACCAAATATATCAGACAAAAGTTCAACGCTTCAGGAACGGAGTACTTTCTCCAAAGGCCAAAGGAGGGGCTGAAAGGAGGCGCCGAGTGGTTATTCATCAAAATTAAAGCACGAGGAGGACGAGGAAACAGCTGCCTGAAGTTTGCCAACAAATATCTCTAGCGTGGCGTTTCATTCCAACTTTGAAATGAAACGTCGCATAAAGGCGCGTTGAAGCGAACGGCCTTTCAGCCACGCTGACTCCAAATTACTAGAAGGAGATTCGAAGACTCTCGCCATTGTGCCGCACGAGGCAAGTGGTTTGCCGACTGCCAGGATAAACACAACAAGGGGAAGAATAGTACTCCCTCCCTCTCTCCTTCTCTCCCTCTCCCTCTCTCCCTCTCTCTCTCCCTCTCTCCCTCTCTCTCTCTCCTTCGTTCTCTGGCCGTGCGTTCGCGATGATGCATGTTTTTCCATGAGAGAACGCGGCTAATGTTGTAACAAGGGGGTGTTTGTGTGAAAGGGTGGAGTGTGAGTGGTTGTTTAGTCATGGAAAGAGAGAGGGGAAGAAGAGAGGAGAACTGAAACAGGAGTGGGATGAAGACTGGATTTTGAAATTTACCTGTCACAGACAGTCAGTCAGATTTCCTGCTGTAGACTTAAACTGATATTCTTCACAAAATAGACCCTGAAATAACGACTTTATTGAAGATACAGACGCCTCGCCGGGTTGATGTTGCTGTTGGTCTTCAAGTCGCTAATTGTTTGCCGTGTTTGCTGACACAGACACATTTGGCATCTGGCCCTGTGGTTGAGGAACTCCTTGCCTGTCCAAAATAGTTTGGTGTGACAAATTGTGAAACAAAGCAAGTTTTGTTTTTGTCTTTAGTTTTTGTTCTGTTTTCTGAACATGGCTACAGTAAGCCGATAAGAGCATCGTGGAAACGGTCACGCAAAAGCGGAATGAGCAAAAGCAGGTTTTTGTTCTTGTTTTGCGCAAAATACTGAAAAACGGTTGTAAGACGACTCGAGTTTCACAGACAACGTCTACGTCCAAACTGTCTCCGCTCCTTAAGACGTTCAGCGTGACAGTGTTAGAGGAAATATTTTATTCCTCTCTGTGTCGTCTCGCACTCTTATTGTTTCATTAAAACTAAAATTTCAGCTTAAATATACAACGTCGGGAATAATTGGGCGGTAAAATCCTTTGGGAGAAACAAACCAGGATGGAGATTCTCTGCTGCAACAGATGACAAATCATCCCACCTGTTTCTCACCATTGATCACAGCTGAAAAACTTACAACAAGCGATGAAAATACAAATTTAATACCCCGCAGCAGAATTTACTCACGAAAACTCAGACGCGATGTGTAGAGAGGGAGAGAGGACGAAAACACAGAATGAGGATGAGTAATTGAAGCGTGAGCGTGTGACTGTGATGGACGTGATAGTGAAGACAAGAATACAGGAGTACTGTTGAAGAGAAAAACACCTGGAACGATACAAACAGTGAAAATCTTTCATTCTGCCCAAAATCGGCGATTCGTTTGGTTTTCAGCTGTTAAAATGCATTTTTAATGAAAATTCTATTATAATTTGGTCAATATCGCCTCTGGGTCAATCACGATTTTCAACTTTCTAGAGAAAATACCACAACCCCCCCCC
>OMNV01013576.1:0-10454 GCA_900303265.1 Brotula barbata
GTTCTCATCTGATCACATGATTACATTCTGTATCCCAGTTACAGGGACAAGACACACACACACACACACACACACACACAGAGGAGTGACATCCAGAATGATCATTTCAGTATTACAGGCGTCATGTGTCCAGGTTTGTGATTGTTTTATGGGGTCATGACCTCAGGGTTTATGTAAATACAGGGGTGTTTTTTTTATCTTCACCTCTCAACTCCAACAAATAGGACCGTGTTACTGTAACTGTCCCTATTTTTCAGAGGGATGATGCCTGATGTTGTCTAGGGAACATATTGTAGCCCTGACCAGGTCAAAAAGATTCTGGTGCTGTCTGTCTGTGGGGGAGCGTGGGGTATGTTGGTCCGTGGACCTCCTTCCTTCCTTCCTTCCGTCCGTCCGTCCGTCCTTCCTTCCTTCCTTCCGTCCGTCCGTCCGTCCGTCCGTCCTTCCTTCCTTCCTTCCTTCCTTCCTTCCTTCCTTCCTTCCTTCCTTCCTTCCGTCCGTCCTTCCTTCCTGACTCAGAATCAGCCTGTGGACCTCTGATGTGGGTGTTTGTCGAGGGGTCTGAGATGAGGGGTTTTTCTTACCTATTGGTGAGATATGTGGGGTGGTGAGTTGCACAAAATCTGTCTCTTCTTGTCCATCCAGTGTTGGACAGGGACAGTCTCATGTCCTCCTCTCTGTCCAGTCCAACCCTGTACTTACTCTTCAGGTATACCAGTGTGGAAAATCCACTCAGACAGAGGGATGGAGTTGCAAAATTATGATCCTTCCATGTCCAGATACTTTTGATGGAGACCCCCGCCCACCCTCTCTACAATGACAACAGAGACACCTACTGGCTGTAAGCTGCAGCTACACTCTGACCTGGACTTCCTGACGCAGAGAGTGATTCATGGTTTAATTTACAGTGCAGCCTAGGCCAGAGGCATCACAACTGATGGTACAAGGACAGAGTGATAAAATGGAAGAGGAGGAGGAGGAGCAGAGAGTCGTTTCAGCATCAGTAAACTGTTCCATTAGAAACACACTTCACTGTGGATCTCATTTCAAGCTGACAGACAAACAGCTGCTCTCTTGGTAACGACAAGAAATACAACCAAAGATTATTTTGATAATAAACTAGTTATTATTGGAATGATTGATTGACTAATTAGGCGATTGATGCAGTGATTAATCAGTGGCTCTATAGCGATCACTAGCTTTTCCTTCTCGGTTGAATTATGTGCTAGCTAACACTAAAGGCGAGGACATGAAACCATTTTTGAAAGAAACCTTTCAATGACCTTCCTGAAATACAAATAACAACACTTTAGGGCTTTGTAATGTTAAAAATTATAAAGTTAAAATAAATTACATCAACCCTCTTTAATGATGTGTCACTTCACTGCAAAAAATGCATTGTTTCGCCCTCTGTTTAAATATTTTCTTTTCTTTTTGTATAAAAAGAAATTTGAAATAAATAAATTACTCAGCTACATTACAGAACACACAGAATGCACAATGAATTGGAACCAAAGTGAGCTCAATTTGAGCAATTTGAAGTTGTTTCGTAGAATAAGGAAATCCCACAATGAAATACAGCAGAGCTTTCGTAAATGTTAGTAGCAGGTATTTACAGCTATGAATTATTGCTACTTTTGTGTAGTTTTTACACATTTTTGTCATAAATGGTCGCAAATAAAGTCATATCCATTCTATACCACTACCACTGTTGATGTATCAATGGACTTTTGCATTTTTTGATCCATAGTCTTTAGCATTAGCATACCAGCTTGCTAACACTAGCATTAGCAGTCTATCTATCTCTGTTTGGTGTACCAATAATCTGTTTTAACCCTGACTGTTATTTTACATTTTTCCCAAATCCTGTGGCTTCAACCAACGACTCAACTGAAAAGTATTGACGATCATTTTTAAATGTTTTTATTGTCGCCTTCAGTTAAAACCTCTGTATTCAACAGGAAGTTTCTCTATACCTTTACTCCTCATTTTTTCCCCCTAACATTCTGTCACTCCTTCCGTCCTTCTTTAACACCCCAGCCCCCCAGAACCTGTTTAGATTTTAATTACCCCCCAGTTCCCTGGTCCCCTGGTCCTGATCCTGTGCTGTACATGTGGGCGGCTCAATGCGTGCACGGTCCGCTATAGACAGGAGTGCTGCAACCTAATGTTGTTGTACGAGGAAAAAGTTCATTTGGAGCTCTGAGGTTTACAACGTGGATCGTGTTTACATGTTACAGCTTATACGGACGCCAAATTATATCCATGTCAACTGCGAAGGTCAATTTATTTCTTTAATCGTAGTCATTTCACGTGCATATTGGTGCAGCAGTCGATGGAGTGTGTGTGCTGCAGTGTGTTGTAAAAACAGATCCTCACCTCGCCAATGCACCCCGCGTAGCCACTGACTGACATATTGATGAGCAGTGGAGCACAAACACACACTCTGATAAAGGGAAGCTTGTCAGTGCCATTTCCTCTTGTGTCAGATGAATGTGTTTCTAATGTGTGTGTGTGTGTGTGTGTGTGTGTGTGTGTGTGTGTGTGTGTGTGTGTGTGGGTGGTAAAGAGCCTGTTCCCATTTCCCTTTGCCACCCGCTCTTCAGCCAGAGTGCAGAAGTGACTGAGGCAGACGGGACGAGAGATAGAGAAAAGGAAAAAGGAGTGTGTGTACTTGTGTGTGAGTGTGTGTGTTGGAGGGAGAGGACAGGGGAAAGAGGTGAAGCCACAGGGGTCGCGCGGGGTCGTCGTTAATGGCCATGCGTCGTGCGCTCAGTACTTTCCGGGGTTACCGGAGAGCTGGGGAGGATGATGATGAAGTGTTTGTGTGCAGCCCCCGATGCAAGGTGACATTCAGCAAAGGGAAGTGTGTGAAGCGTGCCTGTGGCCGTGCCTGTTGTGTGTGTGAGTCAGCCTGAAATACTTACCAAAGCTGTTATTTCTTACCATGCCGTGACAGGACGCTGCTTTAATGTGAACTCTTCCTTTTTGGGGTTTAGCCCTGCATCTGCACCGCTGCACGATTGGAACACGTTTGACTGCTGCAGGGCCCGGCAAACGCTCTGAAACCTTCCGTGCTTGTTACTTATTTGTTTGACTTTGGCTTTACTCTGTCCTGTGTGCATCCTGTTGTGTGTGGTTGGCTGGATTGTTTTTTGTGGCTTTCAGAAGCTAAAGACACTGATATTGTACAGTGTGACAAGAATGAAAATGCTTATTTAGTCTACATATACGTACATTACCAGCAAGTGATTATTTTGCCATATTAATCCTGCAGCAGGCAAGCAGAATGTTCTGAAAATGAAAGACTCCGTGTCACCCATGCGCCTCTCTCTCTTTTTTACAAGTATTTTTTGGCTTTTCTCTCCCATTTTGAACTTTCATCCATTCAGAATTAATGAGCGAGTGTTTTCCTGTAGCGGCTGAAACGACGCATTCATTCGAGAGAGCCAAAGCGACGCATAATAACGAATCGTAAACCATCCTGAAAACATTTTACAGTGACCTCATCATCTCACACTCAGCCAAGGTTCTCCTGATGAAACGATGCTGGCGTTCACAAACCAGTCAGCTCCCCATGCTAAGGCTAATTGTACTCTGATTTAGCGTTTTAATGACTGTGTTATAATGACCCGTACAATCATAACCACCATAGTCTATGTGAAACGTGCGTATGTGTTTGTATGGCTCTGTTTTTCCCTGTTAAGCACATCTCTAAGCTCCTAAAATTAAACGTTGAATTAATTGTGACATGTAGTTATGCACGTCAACAGCACGTCTCTGTTTGTTCCTGAGCGCGCTCTGTGTGTGTGTGTGTGAGTGTGAGATGCTCTCGATGATACTGGCAACGTTAACCACAGGAAAATACTCGCTTTCATCTGGCCTCACCTCATGTCAGATTTGGCTCTGAAGCCCGTTAGTTATTTCTGCTCCGGATACCATTTAGGTTTTCTTAACTGAATGGAATTTTGAATGGATTTGACCTCCAACCCCACTGGGCGTTCAGTGGATTTGCATGTAGGTTTGATCACGATGGGAGTGCTCTGCCTCTGACCACATTTTCAACTGCACCTCAGGGAAGCTAGCAAAGAAACAGCAGAATCTAGAAATGGTAAAAAACCTCCATTTATGGAAGATTGATTTGGACATTTGCTGTATATTTGGACATTTGTTGTATATTTGGACATTTGTCGTATATTTGGACATTTGTCATATATTAGGACATTTGTTGTATATTTGGGCATTTGTCGTGTATTTGGACATTTTTTTGTACATTTGGACATTTGATGTAAATTTGGACATTTGTCGTATATTTGGACATTTGTCATATATTTGGAGATTTGATGTATATTTGGACATTTGTTGTACATTTGGATATTTGTCGTATATTTGGACATTTGTTGTATATTTGGACATTTGTTGTATATTTGGGCATTTGTCATATATTTGGACATTTTTCGTACATTTGGACATTTGATGTAAATTTGGACATTTGTCGTATATTTGGATATTTGTAGTACATTTGGACATTTGTCGTATATTTGGACATTTGTCATATATTTGGACATTTGATGTATATTTGGACATTTGTCGTACATTTGGATATTTGTCGTGTATTTGTACATTTGTCGTATATTTGAACATTTGATGTATATTTGGACATTTGTTGTATATTTGGATATTTGTCGTGTAATTGGACGTTTGTTGTATATTCAGATATTTGCACCGTTGCATGTCCCGTACACAGACACACAACGTAGCTCCGAAATGTCTCAAAATGTTTTCCAGAAGAATTAATAACAACTCTAAATGCAGCGATTCGTAACCATGGAAACTTGGACATGTTGTCGTCGAGTTGTTGAGTGACCGTCAGATTGTGCCATGTGGCACTTTTGGTCCTCTTCTGGCTGCTCATTGACACCATGGCGCCATGTTTCTCACCAAATAATTGCATTTTAAATGGCATAATCCAGTCCAGTGCATTAGAAATGGAACACAGAGATAAAAATAGTCCTCAGGGCTCCCAAAGTACCACGGGGGAGGGGGGGGAGTTAAAACTTAATGTGTGGTTCTGGGTGTAACCCATGAGTTTCCATTGTTGTGTATGAAGTCAATAGAAAGGTTTTGTGGTTTTGTAATCAGTAACCGTCTCCTTCACCAATGTGTCTCTACCTCGGCTTTGTTTTTCCTTAACACTTCCTCCTCATTTCATTTGCCCAATCAGACGATGGCATGCGTTTCCCCCCAAAGTGTCTTCGCACCTTCTGTTCATTTCCTCATTGTCATCCTTTACAATCTGGCTAATGTGTAAACCCAAAATAACGTTTACCAGCCCGTGTTCAGTTGGGACTGTCTGTGGCAGTCTCTGATGGAGTTCTCACAGACACCATGAATCCCGTCCAAATGTTTCTCTAAGTGCTCGTAATTCAACAGTGGTAAATTGCAAATGTAGTTACACACCTATCAGATTACAAAGACCAGTAATGACGCTGTGGAATATCAGCAGCCGTTTGGTCATAGGAGACAGAGAGATAGTGTAATAATATACACGTATGTTAAATCAAAGGACCTGACTGGAAACAGACCCAGAAGGTTTTGAAGGTTCTGAGTATCTGTGGGCCACATGTAGCTTCAGATTACATCAGCAGCTCCATCCGGTCTGGCAGACTTTGTGACTGTCCGAGTGTCTGAGTTTATCAGCCTTTTTGCAGCTAAATGTGTCTGTTTTTATGTCTGTAATCCTGCAGCAACAAACAGCTCAGCTAATCACATCGCACAATCCAGCCCAGAATGTGCGTGCATGATTTTTTTAAACTCTGGATTATTTTCAGGGCTGAAGCTGAAGTCAGTGGTCGTCAGTGACACAAAGATCTTAAAGGTTTTTGACTATGTAAAGAATCAGCACAGTGATTAGTGTAATATCTGAGCTCCTCTCTCCTTTCTGTTTCCTCCGCCAGACCACATCACCCACCGGTCAGGGACGCTCCGACTCACCGGTCTACACCAACCTCCAGGAACTGAAGATCTCTCAGTCCAGCCTGCCGCCCGTTCCCTCCAGCTCTCCCCTCCACATCCTCGGGGACTGGGAGACCCACAAAGACCTGAGCGGCAGACATTTCTACTACAACCGGGCCAACGGAGAGCGCACCTGGAAGCCACCACGCACCCGGGATGCCACCAGCAGCACCAGCAGTAGCCGAGGAGACACCCAGGGGAGCACGGAGACTGATGTAAGGACGTTTTTTGTAAATTGTAACATTCTGGAGATGTTTGCTGTTTACAGAGCAGGTCTGGAGTACCGCCAGGAGTCCATAGAATAGACCCTTATGGATCCAAAGAACCCCATTCATGGACCACATCTGGAAAATGATCACTTCCTCTGTAAATTTGATTATTACATCAACAACAATACGTTGCTAGAGGACCCACAGGTCATTTAATTGTATTCAGCTCTCAGCATTGCAGAAAAAGACTCCAGTCAGAGAGCAGCATGAACACGGAAACTTGTTGATCACATGAAAACACACAGGAAGCAGTTATTAGTGGAGGTAATCAAGTTTCAAACACTGTGGTTAAAAGCAAAAGTGCTAGTCGAAAATAGAGAAGCAGGTCTTTAGTGGTCCAATGCTGCCCCTAGTGGTTATTGCCGAATATTTGGATAAGATACGATAAGATAAGATAAGATAAGATAAGATAAGATAAGATAAGATATACCTTTATTAGTCCCGCAATGGGGAAATTTGCGGATGCTGCAATAGGAAGGAATAGGAGACAAAATTAGGTGATGAGATGAACTTTAATGATTCCACACCATGGATTTTTTTTTGTCACTTATATCATGTGAGGCAGAAGCACAGGAATAAAAACAAACAGGAACAGAATGAAAAATGGAAGAGAACACAGTACAATATTCAATAAAAAAAACTATATCAATATTTAACAATTGTAGGGTACACTAGGATCCATATTTGTCCTGCTGGTGTTGAAGAGTGTGTTGCATGGTCCATCTCCAGTCTGATACAGATGGTGAGAGGTGTTCAGCTTGGCGAACATCCTCCTCTCTCCCTCTCCTATGAAGTCCAGAGGGCAGTCCAAGACAATGACTACCATACCGGAGTATGGGACAAAATACAAAATGTTTTGATTTTAATCAGAGTGATGATATCTTCTCCTTCTCCTTTCTGTCCCCAGCCTCTGTCCTCCGAAGAGAATTATCACAGTACCCACTCCAGCCAGTCCGACAGCCAATATGGGTCGCCCCCTAGAGGCTGGTCCGAGGAGCTGGATGAACACGGTCACACTCTCTACGTCTGTGAATACACACGGGAGAAGGTGGGCTGGAGAGATTCACCAGAATAGACTCATCTCTGTTATTGTCCTGTCTTTGTGTGTCTTTGGTCCTTAGAGGGTCTTAGAGGGGCTTAAGGCTGCCGGACATTCGCTTGCGTTCTTTGTGTGTGAGTTCTGAGACTTCACTTGGTGCTGACTAGTGTTTGTGTTTGTCTTTGTAGTGGATAAAACACGTGGACGAGCAAGGACGGCCCTACTACTACAGTGCAGACGGGTCCAGGTCGGAGTGGGAATTACCCAAGGTGAGGCTAACCTGTCAGTTGAGTTTATTTGTAGCCCAGTGTCTCCTCCAATGTCTCAAAGGGCTCCAGAGGCCAACACAACAAACAAACTCTTTGAATGTATCCAAGTTGTACTACTAAAAGGATTCCTGATTGACCAACCAAGTTTTTCTCCATCTTTACTCATTTTTAGACTTTTTGCTCTCGTGACCTTTACTCCCACACACATTTCTTCTGTATGTTCTGCCGATACAGCTTGTGGTGTGACTGTAATCACTCCCCTCATCCTCAGCTTCAGCAGCAGCCTGGATATTCTCTCCATTCATCTTTTCACCCTCTGGCGTTGATACCAATCAGCTGCTGCTTCCTCTCCTTGCGTACAATCAGCAGTAATCCATTTATCTCTTATTAAACACTTATCACATACACCCCTCCCCCCATCTAATCTATTTACGTTTCTTGCTAACCGCCCACTGTGTATTCCTCTCTCTCTTTCTTTCCTTCATTCCTGAAAACACTTAACTCGCTCTCTGTTCCACCGGTGTTGTTTCCTTGTCGAGTTTTCTTTTTACCTTTATTCTTATTTTCGTCTGATCTTCTACCTGAATCGCCTCCTTCAGGTTCACTTCCCGACCCACTGCTGTCCTCTGCCGTCTCCTGATGCAGGATCTTGTATCTCTTGTCCATTTTCTTTTTGATCTCGTCCCCTCTTGTCCTCTTTATCCCCGTTTTTCCTCATTTTTCCAGTCTAAAAACTTGTTATGGACGTTTATGCATTAAGGTGTCCCTAGTCAGAGATCATCAAATGATGTCATCTCGTTGCTTCCCATGCTTCTGTCTGAGGAGCTCTTTGAACGGACATGTTTATATTCAGACCTCAGGGAAGATCTCTTATTATCTGTCACTGTCTGCTGACTTCATAGTAGATCAGAATAGACCAGTGCAGACAGATGGACACAGACAACGGCCATTGGAGTTTACAGATAACAATGCCCGGGGATGACAAACAGAGTCTCATCTTCTCCTCACACTGTCAGCTTCCATTTGTGACATAAGATGCGGCCACAGTTGGTCACACAGACCATCTTCCAGCTCTTGATGAATGAATGTGTTTCATAAGACATTAAGGGGAATCTCAAGCGTCTTCTTCTTTTGGTGACGATCCGTCCTCCTGTCCAACCCCGAAATGAATCATGGGACGTCTTATTTTACCTTCTGAGTTTATGTATTTCATGTTGTATTGAGCACAGACTGCGATGACCTGACCTCCTCCGTCGGATTGTCTTTCTGATCTGCTCTGACCTCTGACCTCTATCTGTCTGCAGTACACCATCTCCCTTCAGTCTGGTGAGGTTCCAAAGAGCCGCAGTCTGGAGAGGAAGCAGCAGGATCCCATCGTCCTCACCAAGTGGAGACACAGCACCTACGTCCTAGACCTCAATGACAAGGTAAGGACCCCCATGAGGATGCTGCTCCGTATGGTTATGTCATCCAAAACCCAACACTGGAGGCATCTGCTCCTGTTCGCTGCTTCCATTGTCACGTGTGACGATAGGATCAGTCTCTTATGATAACTTCTAAAGTGCTGAGGAAGTCAGACACCTTGACCGGAGGTTAAAGGTTATGACAGCTTGGTGGCTGCTCAGTGGTGAAGATTTAGTTTGAACAGTGGAAGGATTAGATGAGTGAGAGATATTGTTTTTATTTTAAACAAATATTGACTATTATCTAACTTTTAACAATGCACTTGAATTAGTTCTTCCCATTGATAAAAAAAACGTTATGATGGTTCCGTTTCAGTTCTCGTTCAAACTCTGGCGGTTTGCTTCCGACCCCCACAAGAGGAGATTCCATCTGTCTCTTTGCCGTGATAAAGTTGGTACCGTTCGTAGACTTTCCTCTGTGGTTTCTTCTCATCCAATCCAGGACTAAGAGGATCTGTAAAGGCTCAGATCACGTCCAATGATAGCTGCGTAGTGGAGTGGGGAAAGTCACTGATTTGTCTGATTTCCTCTTTTTTTTCTCATCGTGGATTGTTCCTTATTTCGAACCTTTCAGCTGCTGATAAGAAGGATGATACATCAGCTTGGGATCAGAAATTCAAAAAGCATGGCACCTTGTTTCTAAGCTCCTCCTCTCGATCCTTATCTTTCGATTAACTGCATTAACTTCCTCCTCAATCTGCTGATTCCACCCCAGGTTCATGATCCATTTTGCTCCTCCCACTAACCACTCTTCCTCATTGTGACGTGAGTCTGTAGCGACCCATCGTGTTGACCCTGTTCCTCTTGTTGGTAGGAGTGTGCTCCGGTCCCAAACCAGAGCTCTCCAGACTCTGAGTCCTGCCCTTCATCTCCTAAGCACCCCTCAACCGTTAGTATACCATCACGCACCTCAACACACTGCATTGCTCTCCACTTCCTGTTTCCACCTGCACACACGACTTTCTTCACACCTTTCGGCTGAATGCTTCCATCTACTTCCCCTCGCCTGCATGTGTTGCGTGGCCACGTTCCATACTTCAACCTATCACAGCTGTCCTCTGTCACACTCTACAGCACGGTTATGGTGCCCTCTACTGGTGACATGATGACAGACTGAGCAGCTTCAGTCAGAGGTCTTCACAGGTCCCACATTTTAAAATGCAGCTGACCGCACACAAAAATGCAAAGTAAACTTGAAAAAAAGAGATGGGAAGATGCAACCTAACATGAGGGAGAGAGAGAGACACACAGAGAGAAAGAGAGACACACACACACACACACAGAGGGAGAGAGAAAGAAAGAACATTCCCCCAACCGTTTGGAACCTTGAAGACCTTTAACCCCCAACACGATCCTGTCTGCTTCTCACGCTGAAGCTGAAGTGTGTGTATGTGTGTAT
>OMNV01013576.1:10474-21312 GCA_900303265.1 Brotula barbata
ACAGGTCCCACATTTTAAAATGCAGCTGACCGCACACAAAAATGCAAAATAAACTTGAAAAAAAGAGATGGGAAGATGCAACCTAACATGAGGGAGAGAGAGAGACACACAGAGAGAAAGAGAGACACACACACACACACAGAGACAGAGAGAGCGTCACAGAGAAAGAGAGACACGGAGAGAGACACACACACAGAGACAGAGAGAGAGAGACACAGAGAGAGGGAGAGAGAGAGACACACACACACACAGAGAGAGAGAAGAAGAAAGAAAGAACATTCCCCCAACCGTTTGGAACCTTGAAGACCTTTAACCCCCAACACGATCCTGTCTGCTTCTCACGCTGAAGCTGAAGTGTGTGTATGTGTGTATGCCCTGTTCTCATGCGTGTGTCTCCCTGTGTCTTCCTCCTCAGCCTTCAGAAAAGTGCGGAGTCCTCAATGTCACCAAGATCACAGAGAATGGAAAGAAAGTCAGGTAGGTCCAGAACAGTCCACAAGGGGGCGCACAAGGGCTCTCTTATAGCCAAGATAACAGACAGCTACTGATCGTCACTATCAAATAATCTCCTTGATTAGACTTGTTAATCAGTCAGCTAAGAGACTTTTGTCACGTTGCTCATTTTATTCTGTCCAAACTGCCTCATTTATCAATCAATAAATCAATCAAATATCAAATGTTTGGTGGTTTTATCTGAGCTCCGATCGATCAGTAACGCTGTGCTCCAACTGTCCCTCACAGGAAGAACTGGACGTCCTCTTGGACCGTGCTGCAGGGCTACTCTCTGCTCTTCGCTAAGGGTCAGGGGAGCAGCACCAGTTGGGTACGTGTCCCGTCAGACCCGTGAGGTCACTTCCTGCTCTTCATCTCGGTGTCATCCCTCTCATGTTCTCTCATGCTGTCTGCTCTTGTTCCTGACCTTTTGTTGAAGCGGTCATCCTTTCTCTCTCTCTCTTTCTCTCCTCTCTTTCCTCTCTGAAGTCTTACTACCGTAGCGGCTCCATCCCAGAGCTGCTCCTCACGCTACTTAGCAACTGGAAACGCTCAGTCAAGCCCCGCCCCGCTGTCTCCTATGTCAACTGTAGGCCGGTGCAGGCTGCCTCTGTATGTCCCCTGCCTCTGCATGTCTCAGTGCCCCCGACTGTCTTTAATGTACTACTGCTCTGCATGTGTGTGTGTGTTTGTTTACATTCACCTCATCGACCTCACTTCAACAGACAGAGTAAAGTGCCTCTCTGGACTTTGAGCGACTCTAAATGTTAATGCAGTGATTCTACTGACATGGAAATCCTTCATAAGTCATAACTAAATGTGTTTTTCAGAAAAAATTATAATCTGAAAATAATTTTTGTAAAGTCTTTGAATAAGGGACAGCAAATAAGATGAGTTTATGCTCTTGAAATTGCCTGTTTCAGCCAGTTAGTCCTGTCCTTCTGGTGCATCCTCATCTTTTAGCCCATCCCAGTTTTGATGATGTTAGTAAAGAGTCACTGTCACATTTGATGACTGCTGATTATCTGCTGATCAAAAAGATTCAGAAACGATCAGAATCACCACTTTTCTCACATCTCCTTCATCCACGGAGGAGGTCAGACCAACATGGGACAAACATCCTGACGTGATCTTGGACGGCAAGATGGAAAATAACTGCTAATAAAAAGCTGTTTTTCCTGTCTTAGTACATTTAGGATAAGATCTTCAGATTAGCGTTCCAGGCCCCACGTGAGCTGTACAGTGCCAGGGGAAGATGTAAAAGCTAAATTATTACACAGCAGAAAGTCACAGAAATGTGGTTGGACGGATGGATGATGGATGGATGGATGATAGATAGATGGATGATGGAGGATGATGGATGGATGATAGATAGATGATGGATGATGGATGGATGGATGAATGATGATGGATAGATGATGGATAAATGGATGGATGATGGATAGATGATGGATGGATGGATGGATGATGGATGGATGATGATAGATGATGGATGATGATAGATGATGGATGGATGATGATAGATGATAGATGGATGATAAATGGATGATGATGGAAGGATGGATAGATAATGGAAACATGATGGATGGATGATGGAATAGAAACTGTACAGTACAGTACAATACAGTATATATGTTTATTCACACACAAGTGACATAAATGAAAATAACTAACTGTTTGCCTTTCTAATCATGTGATTACTAAAAGTGCTTGAGTATTTGTAACAGAAATGTGTGTATTTGTGTGTACCTGAAAAGTTCTAAAATGACTCTAATCTAATGGTGGTGTAATCGTGTGACACTTTGTTAAAGGCATCAGTTTGCATTGATAGTTGGACCTGATTTAGTACATGACTCACATCAGATTCTTCTCCCATCGTTACCATGTGATCTTTTTGTATATTTTTTATTGCAGAATGGGAACTGAGAGTAAATAATAAAAAAAGCAGTCAACTTCTCCTATTTTGACAAAATGGAGCAAAAAAAAAAAAACGAACCAAAAACCTAGCCAAGGTGGCAAAAATCACACAGATGGAAAAATATAAAGAAAATTAAAAACAAAATTAAATAAAAACAAATTCATCATTTTTTGATGAGTTGAACTCGTACAACTGTTTCCATCTGTTTGATTTCAGAAGTTTGGGAGCAACCAGTCCAAGCCTGAGTTCACCGTGGATCTGCGAGGCGGCTCGGTGGAGTGGGCCTCCAAGGACAAGTCCAGCAAGAAACACGTGATCGAGGTACGGGATAGCACGATCCGGCACAAATCAGTCAGGGACGCCCCCTGGACAGATGAGTCTGACTTTAACCTTTAACCTCTCGCAGCTAAAGACGCGACAGGGCACAGAGCTGCTGATCCAGTCTGAGATCGACAGCGTCATCAACGACTGGTACCGGGCCCTCACGGAGACCATCAACACGCACGTGAGTGGACAGGGGGACGGAGATGGGGTTCAGAGGACAATGTGTGACTAAACTCATTCCATCACATGCTGTCCAAGATAAAGAATTGATCCAATGTCCTCCTCTGGTCCAGGCCTGGGAGTCAGATGAAGCCATTGAGGAGGACATGCCTGAGTCTCCAGGAGCTGAGAAACAGGACAAGGAGAAGGAGCACCGAGACTCCAAGAAGAACCGAGGTGAGACAGGAAAAGATCAAGCTCAATGTTTTCCTTCAATTCACAGAAAAATCAATCAGGATGATTTTTAGTTATCTCTCTGTATCTCCAGGTACTTGTCAGGAACCATCAGAATATTCTTTACCATTAGTTCAGTCACTTAATTTTATTGTGTAATAGGTGAAGACTTTGTCAATACGATAACACTGAAAATACCCAGAAAGAATGAGATTCATCAAAAAAATGAGTGGTGACAAAAATGAGTGGAAGTCTTTTCTGTTGCTTCCTTTATTTTAATTCTCCTTCATTTCAGCGCTGATGACAAAATGACAGCGACTTTGTAATTTTCCTTTTCATCATTGTTCTCTCTCAGACACACACACACACACACACACTCTCATCTCTAGTCTCTCTCCAACTCTCTCACCTCCCCTACCGACTTCAGCGTGTGTGTGTGCTGACATTCAACCTCCAGATGTTGCCGACACTGCAGCTGCAGCCTCCCATAGTGAACCTCACCGTTACTGCCACCCTGACGATGATGTCTCACTGTGAGGTGCTGTGTTGATCGGTGCTGAAGTGAACACGTTTTTTTTTTTAAAAAGAAATTTGTTCTCCTCAGTGATGAAGACCTCGTTGAGTATGGACTCATCAGACCAGAAGAAAACCAGGTTGAAGCTGAAGAAGTTCCTGACTCGTCGACCCACCTATCAGGCTGTCCGAGACAAAGGCTACATCAAAGGTGTGTGGTCTCTGTAAACTGATGACACTCAGGCTGTGTGACTGTGTGTGTGTATGAAGATCGTGTCTGTACTGGGGCAGCCAATCCGTTCCATCTGATTTCAGATCAGGTGTTCGGCTGCAGTCTGTCCAGTCTGTGTCAGCGGGAGAACACGTCGGTGCCCAACTTTGTCCGCATGTGCATCGAGCATGTGGAGAACACAGGTACGAGCGGCGCCCGTCTGAGTGACACACTGAACCATCTCATGTCACAGACTTTTCTGTTCATCTTTGCGATCATTGAGACGTTAAGATCATGCAGGACGCTTCAAACACACACAGTGAAACAAATCCGTGAACAAAGTCTGTTCAATGTATGTCACCATAGCAACGCTTTTTCAGACCAAATGAAACAGCCCAAAGACCATTGATAAAATATGATGAGACGAGATAAGACAAGATAAGATAAGATTAACTTTATTGATTCCACACCAGGGATCATAAGAGAGTAAAAAAATATTAGATCTGAATGATCATACACAGGGACTTTACACACTCGATACACCTTTCACACACTGATATATGCAGACGTACAGTCCTGGTCCAAAGTCTTGGTCCCCCATTAGATTTGTTGTTGTATCAAGTCTGTCAATGTCTTTATTAGAATCCAACCAGAAAATACAGGAAATGTGTGTTCAGTATTAAAAATCAGAAAAGAACAGCTTCTACAGGCTAAAGGGTCCAGGATTTAGTGGGACCTCCCTTTGAACCAGGCTCTCTTCAACCTAAATGGAATGGAGCCCTAATTAATGTCATTGGTAACACCTGGATTTGTCCTACTTTCATCACTATTTACTGTCAGAAAAAGAACAACAAACACCAGGTTGGCCAGGGGGACCAGGACTTTGGACCAATACTGTAGATATGTTTGGATACTGTACTTTATATTAAATGGATATGAAAATACTTGAGAACATAGATAAAAATTATGAATTGAATTAAAAACTATTCAACAAAACTGGATATAACTATTTACCAACACTTAATTATACTCAAACGTACCCAGTATAATTATTTACATGCAGCATTTTGTGACGTTATAATCCATAGAATAATGGCGTCCAATCCCATCATGCTCAGCATGACAGACATTCTACTCCATCTTGTCAGTGCGGTCCATGTGAGGTCATGTTATCTGGACTTTACAGTAACGTGTGAAGTCCTTTGGCGATAAAAAAGCTTTACGCTACATTCACATAGTTTCCCGTTGATATTTCTGTTTATTTATTAATGTTTTGTTGTCCTGTAGGTCTCAGTGTGGATGGTTTGTACAGAGTGAGTGGGAACCTGGCCGTGATCCAGAAGCTTCGTTTTACTGTGAATCATGGTAGGATCCTCCACTTTCCTCTCTCCTCTCTCCTGTCTCCACTCTGTGATATCATGTGACATCTTATCTCATCTCCGGTGTCTCTGTCCTCTCCCCCGTTCATCAGATGAGAAGGTGGACTTGAATGACAGTAAATGGGAGGACATCCATGTCACCACGGGGGCCCTGAAGATGTTCTTCAGGGAGCTGCCTGAGCCTCTCTTCACTTACGCCTCCTTCAACGACTTTGTTAACGCCATCAGTGAGTTGGATAAGAAGTTTATTAACAGCAATATAATCAAAAACTATTTTAATAATAAGTTAATCATTTCAAACATTGAGTTTTAGAAAAAGTGCTTTTCATTATTTTAGGATTTTAGGAACACAGATGTTTGGACATTTAAAACATTTTAATTAAGATGAATAAAAATATAGATTAATATTGATAGAATAGATGAATCTGTAAGGATAAATAATTATTTATGTCATGACAGACCATACAATATTGTTGACGCATGCTGCCTGTCACTGGCGTAGTATTACCGTTGGCCACAAGATGGCGCTGCCTGCATTAGAATTCACCCGGGTGCTGGCGTGTCTCTCTCTCTCTCTCTCTCTCTCTCAGAATGCTCCGACTACAAGCAGCGGATGAACGCAATCAAAGATCACATCAAAAAGTTGCCAAAACCAAACCACGACACGATGCAGGTCCTCTTCAAACACCTCCGCAGGTAAGACGTACATCCAGATGTTGATCCACATGCTGGAGTCAGAATCCGCCTTGAACCGGGGGGACGTACATCGACAAAAATGGGAAAATAATACAATTGGCAGCAGTGTGAAGCAGATGACAGAGGATGACAAGATACAAGGTGATGTCACGGTCTCTGGATAAAAGGGGGGAACAGGAAGTCAGTCTGGAAAGGAAGTAAACGTTTATAAAGCTCTTCTGTCACTCTGTGTAACATAGTTGCATCTTTAAAAATGAACCTAGATCCTAAATACTTGAATAGAGCGGTGTAGCCTCCTGCCCCTCCCCCTCCCCCCGGCGTCCATGTTACTCCCACATTCCTGTGCGTATGTCCTCCTTCTCTCCCGGGTTCTAGGCGTCCGCCCAGCCCACCGAACCCAGAGGCCATATCGCACCTCCAACAATGACATTTGCCTCGGTTTCCCATTTGCATTTAAATGGCGCCGTGTTTGCTATAATTCAACACGTATGAAGTTGTTTCTTGAGGAAATTTACAGCGTGACATTCAGAGTGCGGCGCTCCACGAACGGCAGCGGGCGGCGTTAATCGTCTTTTTCTCCCCATGAATTTGTTTTTTGTTTCGTTGTGCGTCCGCGTGCACGGTTGCAGATGCGGGTTCAGGTTCAAACACTCTTTGGAAGGTTGAAGGCCCGAGGCTATGAGGAAACCAAACAACTCTCTCTCCCTCTCTCTCTCTCTCTCTCTCTCTCTCTCTCTCTCTCCCCCCTGCTCCCAGGGTGATCGACCACGGAGAGGCCAACCGTATGACCACCCAGAGCGTGGCCATCGTGTTTGGACCCACTCTGCTCCGACCCGAGACGGAGAGCGGCAACATCGCCGTCCACATGGTGTACCAGAACCAGATAGTGGAGCTCATCCTGCTGGAGTACGAAAGCATCTTCAGCAGGTAGAGGCGGGCGGCGAGGAGCAGGACGGCCGGCATTTGGCACGGACAGATGTTTCTGCCGCTGGACTTGAACGTTGCTGTGGACCAAGCAGTAGGAAGGAGAGCGTCGGTGGGCGAGGAGATTGGATGGACGAAAAGCTACCACGCAACAAGACTTTGCACTTAGAGAGGTTTTGAGGATGAAGCGTTCGGACTTCATCCCCACGTTCGGTTTGGCGTTTGGGGTTTCGCGGTGGTTGCCGTGACTGCGTTGACATCTGTGTGTGTGATTCTTCAGGTGTTTTTTTTTTTGTTTTTTTTTTTTTTTTTTGCATACACTGGATTTCTGAGGCCAGAACGTTTGAGTTTCAAAATACAACTGGTGCCCCCTTGTGGAGAGCGGTGGTGCGTTTCCTGTTGTGGTGAAGCATTGTGATGTCTCAGCCCTCCGTGCGTTGCGTCAGGTGGGAAAATGAATCAGTGTTGTCTAAAAGGCACTTGGACAAAGAGGAGAGACGTTACAGTTCGAGTCCCGACGTCTCGGCCGGTACGTTTACGCCTCAAACCTCTGCTCCGGTCACGGAAAGCCATAACCAGAGAAGGACGTCACTTCCTGTTCCTGTCAGTGTTACTGCATTCCCTCACCTCCTTTACTGAATATTCACTGAACCGTTCACCCACTCATCCTTCAGCTCCCTCGGATCGTTGCATTACAAAAATCGGACCCTTCTGCATGTAAATGTACTCACGTTCTCATTTTTGACCCCCATCGACCCCCCGCCGCCTCAACGCCCCTCCAAGCAGCGTGCATCACTAACCCTGTCACAAATGAACGTTTGAGGCGGGACAGAGCAGTATTTGTGTTTGTGGATTAAACGATGAGCAGCACTGTCGTCTGGCGTCCGAGAGCTCTTCAGCCTCGGCCCCAAAATGTCAGCGAGCGTCACCACGGCGACGAACAAACCTCGGCGTGGGTTTGTTAGAGCTGCGGTTTAACATTTCCCGTGGATTATTCGTTGATGACCCTTTAAACTAATATTACAGTGTTGATGGAAGAGAAATGGTACTGGAAAACTTTATCATTTCAAAGGTTGGTGTACGGGAGTGTGTGTGTGTGTGTGTGTGTGTTCAGTGCTGGAGAGTATTTGTTCAAATGTGTGGCTGGTGTACGTGTACGTTGACGGCGATGACTTTGATTTTGTAAATCTGAATTAAAAGATGGTGATGCACGTCGTGGAGGCGGGCTGATGGACTGTCTGTTGTCTGTGTCTGAAGGTGGATCTGCTTCCTGCACGCGTCGAGTGAAGTGCTGCTTGTGAAATTGCTGCGTCTAATAAAAGAGACAAAAAACAACATTTTAAGGCTTCAAATGAGGTTATTTGTAGACCCGAGTTTACAAAGTACAGGATGTGGGGGTCCAAGAGGGGCCGCAGGGGACCGGTTCAACAGAGGACGGATGAAAAAAGTTAAGACGCGTTCATCATCACATGATCAAAGTGAACGCAAAAATATAAACTTAAACAGACGAGCCGCTGTAGCACTACAGGGGAGTAGTTACTGTCCTTACCCAGGGGCCTGAAAGCCAGCGCCCCCTGGTGGAGCATCCATACGATGCTCTTTACGCAGAGATGGAGCTGAAGAGCCGAAACAAAGAAAGAAAGTCTTATTCAACATGCATCAGATTTGCACAAAAAAATAGTTTGAAAGCATAAAATCCCCAAAGGAAACGTTTCATGGTGACACGGTAAAGTTAGGATATAATCATTCAGTATTTATTTGTTTTATTGTGTTTTTGCCTGAAGGTTCTTCAGTGTGAACCTCTAAAATGTGACTGCAAGTCTCTGAAAAACACGGAAAGTTTAAAAGTTGTCTTAATTTGGAGGATCAGAGCTTTAAGTGAGTCTGAACTCCACTCTGAACCATCAGGAGCACAACAAACACATCAGAGCTGCAGGCGTCACCACACACCCCTCACACCTGTACAGACTTCACCTACAGCTGCTGTCATCTTCAGCACCACGGACAGAGCTCCAGCATGCCACCAGAACACTTCCTATCTCTGTATCGTAATGAAAATCCTGAAAAACTGAAACTCTCTGACAACCGGCCGGAGTGCTGGTCGTCAGGTGCTGGTGATAGCCGGTCCAATAAGGCCCGGCTATCAGCTGAGTGTGCAGAGACAAACGTCCCCATAGAAACCAGCAGATTCTGAGCACACACGGCTACACACCACACGGCTACACACCACGGGGACGAAAGGAGCGTTTAGGGAGTGAATAAACCTTTAATCTCCAATCAGCTGAGAGCTTCTCCTCCTGATATACGTGGAGTTTCCACGTCTCCCTTCGTCGTGAGGAGGAGGGCAGCGTCTCCTGCTGTATTTGGGCCGGCCTTCGTCAGACCTCTTTGTTCTTGGAAAGCTGTGTTGTGGTTCTTCCTTGTCCCCGGGTCCACGGTGGCTGCAGACCTGAAGGCTGTGGATTCATTCATGTCTAATTAGGTAAATTGCCCCGCTTGCCAGTTTTGATTAAGAAGCTCATGGGAGACGCTGAATGCTGAGCAAGGATTCTTGCCCTGAGCCTCACTCAGCGAGAGGATGAGCATTTTATTAGGCTGTGAGCTCGAGTACATCGAGTACAACGAGTACTTGCTTACTTCTACTCTGAACAACGCCAGACTGTGGACATACAGATTTTGGTGATGTTGTCTTTATGTATGTGTATGTTTGTCCTTCTTCCCATTTTTTTCTTCTTTCTTTCCTTTATTTCTCCTTTCCTTCATTTTCCCCTCTTTCCTTTTTTTTCACGCTTTCCTTTATTTTTCCCGCTTTCCTTTATATCTTCTTTCTTTCTTTTAGATTTTCTTTCTTTCCTTTATGTTTTCCTTCTTTCCTTTATTTCCTCTTTCTTTCTTTTAGATTTTCTTTCTTTCCTTTATGTTTTCCTTCTTTCCTTTACTTTTTCCTTCTTCCCTTTATTTCTTCTTTCTTTCCTTTATGTTTTTCTTCTTTCTTTCCTTTGTTTTCTTTCTTTCCTTTATGTTTTCCTTCTTTCCTTTACTTTTTCCTTCTTCCCTTTATGTTTTCCTTCTTTCCTTTATGTTTTCCTTCTTTGCTTTATCTTTTCTTTCTTTCCTTCCTCCTTCTTTTGTACGTTGGCTCCTTTTTTATTTGTTTTCTTCTCTTTTCTTTAATCTGTCGTGTGTACTTTGTTCTTAAAACTACGTAAGCACGTAGTTGTATGAATACTTGGGCTGATTTGATGATAAGATACTTCAGATACTTATGAGTACTCGTGGTAAGAATGGAAGACTTGAATTTGTAATGGAGTCTTTTTACAGTGCTGATATTTTCACTTCAGCACATGGTTTTAGTGTGTGTGTGTGTGTGTGTGTGTTGGCTCTGTGTACCTTACCTGTTAATTTACAGCAGCAGTTTTGTCTTCCAGCTCGGCTCAGACTCCGTTTGACAGCTTGGACCACCTCGGATTCCAAAACATGGCGGAAGAATCAAGCACTGAATCATGAGGAAACCACAGACTGTTAACATGGAGGAGGAGGAGCAGGAGGAGGCTGTTAAAGCTGAGAAAGAGGAGGAGGAGAGGGCTGTTAAAGTTGAGGAGGAACAGGAGAAGGAGGAAGAGGAGGAGAGAGAGACAGTTGAAGCTGAGAAACAGGAGGAGCAGGAGGCCGTTAAAGAAGAGAAAAAGGAGAAGGAGGAAGAAGAATAGGATCAGGAGGCTGTTATAGCAGAGAAAAAGGAGGAGGAGGATAAGGAGCAGACTGATGAAGCTGAGAAAGAGGAGAAACAGGAGCAGCAGGCTGTTAAAAGTGAGGGGGAGGAGGAGCAGCAGGAGGAGGTGCTGTGTATAATTGATGTGTGGCTCCGTGGAGGCCCTGAGTGTTTTAAGAGCTCCATTTGCTTGCTGGTGGTTTCCATGCTGATGTGAGGTGTGGGCAGGTAATGTGAACACGCCATTATGGGGCATAAAAGATTTATAGATCCTCA